>PVJS01005588.1:19512-63669 GCA_004027185.1 Glis glis
GAGAGAGAGAGAGAGAGAGAGAGAGAGAGAGAGGGAGAGAGAGATTTATTGGGAGAACTCCTGAAGTCAGCATCATGCCTGAAATCAAAGGCAGAAGCATTCCCACTAAAGTTAAATATAGGACAAAGATGCTTTTATCATCACTATGACTTAATGCTTTCTTAGAATTATTCTGAGAAAATAAATATTGGAGACAAAAATCAAATTTTATTTATTTGAGGTTGAAATGATACACCTGAAAAATCAGGTGAATTAACTGTAAAAAAAATCATAAAGAGCAACCGGATCCAGCAAGTTAGCTAGTCACATTATTCAAACATAAACTTAATAGCAGTTTTATATATGGATCAATGACTTAAAGACTAGAAGAAAATATTATTTTGAACATTATCCAAGATATATTAAATGAAAAATAAACCCACCCAGGTGCAGAACACTATGCTATTCCTTGAGTTAAAAAATGAATGAACATCAGCTGAGGGTGGTGGTGCATGCCTGTAATTCCAGTACTTGGGAAGCTGAGACAGGAGGATTGCAGGTTTGAAGCCAGCACTGGCAGTTTAGAGAGGCTCTTAGCAATGTAGTGAGATGCTGTTTCTAGATAAAAAATAAAATAGGGCTGGGGGTATAGCTCAGAGGTAGAATGCCGCTGGGTTCAATCTCTAGCAACACACACACACATGCAAACACACACACACACACACACACACACACACAAATGAATATTATTTTAATGAATATCATTTTCTACGCACAATTTATCTCTGGAAGGATATACAAGGAACTGCTTAATGGAGATAGCAGAGCATTTGCAGGTCTTCCCCAGATCTGCATGTCTAACCATGAAAGGTAAGTTCTTGAAGCAGATTGCTCTCTACGTTCTTGCTACTTGCCCTGCTGATATCATTTGTGAGCTTGTTTCCAGGTGTCGCCCTGGAAATATGAACCAGAGTTTGCATCTTAATAAAACGACTCGCTTACTGACATGAAGCATTATTCCAATCAGTTCATATTTGTTTGGTTGAGAGCCAGGAAGGATTATTTTTTTTTGAGAGAGAGAGAGAGCCAGAAAGAAAATGATCCTTTCATGATTTAATACAAACCAAAGAAAAGTGAGCATCATCAGCAAAGACAGTTAAAATAAAGAAAAACAAGAAAGAAATTGAGAAAAACCAAGTTCTTGCTTTATGTAGTGCAACTAATTACTGTATATCCTTGCCAGTAGATAGTTATTCTGCCTTTCATATTGGTGTTTTGAAAGAGAACAAGCTATTTTAAAATAATTGCTTTATTTACTTAGAGAACTCTTCTAGAGTTTTTCCTCCTGTGAATTAAACCAACATAAAATAAAGCCCAGCATTTTCTATTTTTCCTTTCTTTTGAAATGGCCAAAATAATGAATTTCAATTATGTATTTGCATAGTAAAAGATAAATTATTACTTTTAGCCATGTCAGTAATCTTTGTAACTGTGTGGAGATGGTAAACAATTATCATACTAATCAAAGGAAGAAAAGTTTTCATTCTCCAGTAAGGACATCCTCAATTTACCATTACAAACTGCCTTTCTATCTCCTCTGGAAACAATTTTAGAACCAACAAACTTTTGAAATTTGATATTTTCAGAGCTAGCCAATAAGAATATACAAAAGAATCATGTAGTGTCAAATCATTTTAGGGCCTATCATTTTAGATACATTCAGCAAATTATTGACTAGTTAAATAAAAACTACAAGAAAATAATACATCAGCACAAGGGAACAGCTCTGGAGTATCTCTGAAGAAAACTTGGATTCATAGAAAGCATAATGTGTCAGCCAGGTGTGGTGGTGCACGCCTGTAATCCCAGTACTTGGGAGGCTGAGACAGGAGGATCACAAGTTCAAGGACAGCCTCAGCAAGTAGTGAAACGCTCATCAACTAAGGAAGACCCTCTTTAAAAATAAAATAAAACAGGGCTGGGAGTGTAGTTCAGAAGTAAAATGCTCCTGGGTTCAATCCCCAGCACCATCACCACCAAAAAAAAGGAAGCATAATGTGTCTGGCAGGCACAATTCCTACTTGATGAAGTAAGAGCTTAATGAAGAATAAGAAGATATGAAAGAGATTTAATATAGGTTTTATGAGATAGATTAATAGTCTAAAAATCAATCTTGACTCCTTGTAAACTAGTGATAATCCCAGTAGGACTAACATGCTCTTCTATTGAAGACAGGCAGTAAATTGAATACTCTGTTCAAATAAAACTTAAGAACTACTAAGGGTTCTGGATGCAGCTCAATCGTACAGCATTTGCCTATCATGTATGAGGCCCTGGGTTCAATCCCCAACACTGAAACCCCCCCCAAAACAAACAAACACAAAACCTACCAAGACCCTTTCACTGAATGATACATATTCACATATATTATCCATTGTGCATCAAATGAATTTAAATTGCATAAAATCATAGGGAAGCTCAAGAGATCTAAAATAGCTAAAACAATCTTGAGAAAGACTGCGGAATGAATACTTCCTGATTTCAGAAGTTAACTGCAAAACAGCAGGAGTCAAGTTAATGTGACACTGGCAGCAGACTTCAGGTCGGGAGTAGAATGAAGAGTCCACAGAGAGTCCTATACATTTGTGGTCAATTGATTTTTGACAAAATTGCCAAAACAATTCAATGGGGGAAACAACAGTCTTTTCGCTAAACAGTGTAGGAACAATTGAATTTTTAAATACAAAAGAATGACGTTGGTTTTCCTCATATCACACACACAAAATCAACTCAAAATAGATTATAGGTTTAAATGTAGATGCTAAAACTATAAAGCAAATATTTTCTATAAGAAAATAGAGAAGTAAATCTTTGTGTTATGGATTAAGCAAAATCTACATAGATATGACAACAGAAGCATAAAAAACAAAAAATAGATAAAGCAGACTTCATAGAAATTAAAACCTTTTGTGCTTCAGACAGTACCATTAAGTAAGTAAAAAGACAATGGAGAATGGAGGGGAATTATTAATACTTGCAAATAAAAAATCATTTAGTTAAAAGAGAGGCAAAGCCTCTGAATTGACATCTGCCCAAAGAAATCTATGAATGGCAATGAGCGCATGAAGGGATGGTCAACCTGATTAGTCATTAGGGAAATGTAAATCAAAATCAAAATTAGATGCCACCTCTCACCTATTGATTGTAAGTAAAGAGATGACTAATAGCTGGTGTTGCCAATGATGAGGATAAATTGGAACTCTGATTAACTTCTGGTGTGGATTAAGAATATTTTGCCACTCTGGAAAATAGTCTGGCAGTACCTTAGAAGGTTAAACATAGAGTGACCTTATGACCCCAAATTCCATTGCTCGGTAATTCACACAATACCACACAAATACTTGTGCAGGAATTGTTCACAGCAGCATTTTCCATAATCGCTGAAATACTGAAATAACCCAAATGTCCATCAACTGATGGATCAATAAAACGTGGCATATTTATTCAATGGCATATTATTAGATAATTAAAATGAAGCAAGTACTTATGCATGTAACAACATTGATGAGCCTTAAAAACAAGCTTAATGAAAAAAGTCAGTCAAAAAAGATTGCATATAGTACCATCCCATTTATATGAAATGTCCAGGATAGGCAAATATATTTATAGAGATAGTACAGTAAGGATTGCCGAAGACTAAAGGTAGTGAAGGCAAATGGGAATGAATGCTAGTTCTGGGCTTTCTTCTTCAGATGATAAAAATGTTTTAAAATTGGTTGTAGTGATGACTACAACTCTGAGAATATACTAAAAAATATTGTACTGTATACTTTAAATGTGCAAATTCTATGGCATAGGAATGATATCTCAATAAAGCTATTAGAAATGTTTTGGAGAGCTTTATGTCTGTTCTGTATGATTTTTTTTTTTAACTCAGAGGCATTCTTCCTCCGAGCTACACCCCAGCCCTATTTTTTATTTTTATTCTGAAACAGTGTCTCACTAGGTTGATGTGTATCTCACTACTTGCCGAGGCTGTCCTCAACCCTGCGATCCTCTTGTCTCAGCCTCCCAAGTACTAGGATTACAAGTGTGTGCCACCATGTCCAACTGAAATGTTTTTAAAAGGACATCTGGAAGACAAAGGAGAAAATAGTCTGATTCTCTAAATTTGAAACTCCAAGAACATCTTAAATATGTGTTACAAAGTAAGATACATTATATGACCCACACATTCACTGTGACAATACACTTATCTCACGTAATTTAACTTTAAAATATTTACGTGCTTTTAAAATGCAGGAGAGTTGACCCAATAAGTGGAAGTGCTTTAAATTCCAGAGGATTGCTCTCATATAAATCTTCTACAATAGACAGTCTCAAGTAACTGCTTCAGAAAATAATCTTTAAAAAGTGTTTCTGTTAGGATAACTCCTGGTGAAATGTGCACTTCTATTCTGTTGACGGTGTTTACATGATTAAAATCTATCCAATTGCTCTAAGAGACTATTATACTTCCGAGTTTTGGAGAACAAGATAAGAAATGTGATATCATATAACATAATGTTTTAACTATCAAGTAATAATATATTAATAACATTTTAACTATCAAGTAGAAATATATTAATAGTTGTATTAGCGATATGTTGATTAGTAATATCCAAAGGAGAATTTTTCTCTTCACTGAAAGGAATTCATATTTGAAAGGTAATTTCAGCTAAAATTCAAATGTTAAATAAAAAATTAGAGCCAAGCGTGGTGGCACACACCTGTAATTCCAGTACTTGGGAGTCTGAGACAGGAGGATTAGAGGTTTCAGGACAGCCTCAGCAACTTAGCGAGACCCTGTTTGAAAATAAAAAATAAAAATGACTTGGGGGATGTAGTTCAGAGGTAGAATGACCCTGAATTTAATCCCCAGTACCAAAATAAAATAAAATAAAAAGAATAAATATACTGTGAAGTCAAATGTTTGGCATTTGTTTAAATGGTAAATGCCAGATTCAGGGCTTGAATACTGATTGTTGGCGACCACCGTTCATGGTTGTGAGATCATTATATCTACTCTCCAGTACAGAGAAAGGGAATGATGCCAAAAATCCATGGGTGGCTTTAATTCCAGAGTGGGCATCTGGGGATTTATTCAAGATAGCATTTAAAGAAGCATGGTCAAGTACTGTGTGACCAGAATAGAGAGTCAAGAAATAGACATTTATATAGTCAACTGATCTTTGGCAAAAGAGCAAAGGTAATAAAATGGAGTGATGACAGTCTGTTTAAGTGCTGGAGCAACTGCACTTCCAAGTGTAAAAAATAAAACTAGACAGAGACCTTCATATATTTCACAGAAATTAACTCTAAATGGGTCACAGACTTACATGTAAAATGCAAAATATAAAACTAGAAGATAACATAAGAGAAAAATCTAGATGACCTTGAGTTTGGATAACTTTTCTGTTGTAATAAGGAAGGCATGTTCCATGGAAGAAAGAACTGATAATCTAGACTTTATTAAAATAAAAAAATCTCTGTAAAGAACAATTTCAGGAAAATGAAAAGACAGGTCACAGACTTGGAAAAAATATGCAAAAGACAAATTAAATAAACAACTATTATCCAAAATATATGAAGAACTCTTGAAACTCATAAACTTTTGGAACATAAACTACTCAATTAATACATGGACCAAAGACCTCAATAGATATTTCACCAGAAAAGATATAAAGATGGAATAATATACATATGAAAAAATGCTTCACATAATATGGCATCTGGGAAAAGAAAATTAAAATAATAACAAGATGCTACTAAATACCTATTAGAATTGCCAAAATCTGAGCCAGGCATGGTGGCATATGCCTATAATCCCAGTACTTGGGAGGTGGAGAGAGGCAGATCGCAGGTTCAAGGGCAGCCTCAGCAAGTAGTGAGACTCTCAACCACCTAGCGAGACCCTGTTTCAAAACAAGAAATAAAATTGGGCTGGGGAGTGTAGCTCAGATGTAGAATGCCCCTGGGTTCAATCTCTAGTACCACAGGGGAGAAAAAAAAGAATTTCCAAAATCTAGAATACTGACAACACCAAATGTTGGTAAAAATGGGGAGAAACAGGAACTCTGATTAATTTCTGATGGGAATGCAAACTGATACAGCTATATTATAAGGCAATTTGGTAGGTTTTTAGAAAAGTGACCATACTCTTACCATCCACAAATTGTGCACCCTGGTAGTGACCCAAGAGAGTCAAAGACTTATGTCTACACAAAAACCTGCACATGGATGTTTATAGCAATGTTATTTATCATTGTCAAAACTTAAAAGCCCTTAGATGTCCTTCAGTCAGAGAATGGATAAACTGGTAGATCCAGTGAAATAACAAGCCATGAAAAAATATGGAGAAAACTGAAATGCATATTAATAAGTGAAGGGGGCCAATTTGAAAATGCTATATACCGTATAATTACAACTCTGTGACATTCTAGAAAATACAAAACTGTGAAGGTAGAAAAAATATAAGTGGTTTCCAGAAAGTGAAAAAGATGAGTGTACTGAGCACACAGGATCTTTATGGCAGTGAAACTTCCCAGTATGTTACTATAATAGAGAATTCATGTCATTATACACTTGTCCAAACCCATAGGATATTGTCTTGGTCAATATCCTCACTGATATAATCCAAAACAACTGACCACACAACTTAGAGGAAGGAAGATTTATTTGCTCACAGTTTTTGGGAGATTTCAGATTCAGTCCATGAGAGTCCAAGGTCTGCGGATCTCAGAACATGGGGGTGGGAAGCAGAGAGAGGGAGAGAGCAAGGGCTCTGCTCTCACATCATGGAGGTCAGAAGCAAGAGAGAAAATAGACAAGGAGATTCAAAGACAAAAGCACAGTCCCTAAGGCCACACCCCCAGGGACCTGCCTTCTCCAGCCACACCTCACCTGCCTAGGTTACCACCCAGTAAATCCTTTGCAATGGATTTATCTACAGACAGGATTACAACCTTCATGACTTAATTTTATGAACTCTGAACACTAATATATGAGCTCTTCAGGGGACATTCTATATCTAACCATAACAGATATACAACACCAGGAATAAACCCTAGTGCAAATTATGAACTCTGGGTGATAATGATGTGTAAATGCAGTTCATCATACCACTCAGCTGGGGGTATTGATAACAGCAATATGCATACAAGTACTGGGATATGGGCTAAAATATGGAACATCTGTACCTTCTGCTCAATTTTGCTGTAAACCTAAAAAAGCTCTATAAATAATGTCTATTACAATATTGTAAAATAATTTGAAATTTTTAGGCTTAAAAAAAGGAACTGGCAAGGAATGCAGAAGCTAGAAAAGCTAAGGAAACTGGTTCACCCCTAGGCCCTCTGCAGGGATGAGGCCCTGCATACATGTTGATTTTAGCTGAGTGAGACCCATTTTGGACTTCTGACCTGCAGAACTTTAAAAGAATAAACCTGTGTTGTTTTAAACCACTACATTTATGTTAATTTGTTACAGCGGTGGTAGAAAATCAATACAGATAGCATATAAAAGTACCTGATTATATTTCCCCATTCCACTCCCTTCACCCCACCCAGAATGCATTGTTATTTCTGATACAATTAATGTTTTCAATTTTATAATCCCAAGACCCAGCATGGTTCTTGACATACAGTAGGCATTTGGTAAATATCTATCTTATCAACAAATGAATGGAAAACTCTTCTAGATTTACCTTTAACTGTTTATCTTTGTCTACTATATAATTGTTTCAGGGCCTCATAGTTAGGAATTGTCAGGACTCCCATGGACAGACAAAATAGAGCAGCTAATTTGGCCACTTACATTGCTAATCAGTAGGTTTTGGTGAATATCCATTAGAAGGTCACTCCCCACTCTTTCCCACTCCTGCTGCCTTGCATTTCTTGTTCTTCACTTGAGCACAAAGTTTGGCTCTTGTACATCACTCCAGTTGCCATTTTAAATGGCTTGAAGAATGAATGGGCCCTGGGACACAACCCTTGCAAATACAGTCTGAAAGAAAAGCCCATGAAAACCTGTAGAAAGCTTGCGGGGCTTGAATTTGTAGCCATAAATCTGAACATTTTATTTTTCCTTCTTCCACAAACTGTTCAGCTGCCACATAATGGTTCACAGTTATTCGCACTTACAATCAAACATCTGCAGGGGCCTCGTTCTCTTACATGGAAGCACCGTCTAACAGAGAGTGAGATTGTAGAGATTGGCTTTTCATTTATTTTAGCTTTCATCCAAAATTATTTATATTTTGAAAAAAGCCTCACTCTATTTACTAATCACCATCACAGAATTATTCATAATAAAAATTAATTCTGAACACTTTGAATATTTAACAGCTTATTCAAAGCATTTTACACACTTAAAAATGTTTTTTTTTCTTTTGGTTAGAAAAGAGATAAAACCCCAGAAACAGAAGGTAAAAATCTCATAATCCCACTCTGTTATCTTAAATTATGCAAGTAACTAAAGTTCTGGTGCTCAGCCAGGCGTGGGTGGCCCACGCCTGCAATTCCAGTACTTGGGAGGCTGGGACAGGAAGATAGTGGGTTGAAGGCCAGCCTCAGCAACTTAGTGAGACCCTCCTTCTTTCAAAATTAAAAAATAAAAAGACTTGGGAATGTGGCTCAAAGGTAGAAAGCCCCTGGGTTCAAACCCCAGCACATACACACGAAAATGTTCTACTGCTCATTCTTTAGAAATTTTAGTCAATTATCTTCAAAGTGTGTTTTGAGTTGACATGTAATTTGGAATTATTACATTTACTTAACCATTGAAAATACTTTAGGGATAAAAATCAAAATTGAACAACTAAATAATACATTAATTTTGAGAAAGACAAAAGGCCAAAGATCACTAGAAACATACCTGCAGTTGAATGAGTTGGGCTGCCTGCTAGTTGTGATGGCAAAGCACACACACTCCAGCAACAAGGGCACATCCTAGTAAGAAGTTATTAATAAGGACGAACCATAGGACCAGCACTGTGGTTAGGTGACAATGGAGGACTCAAGAAAGCAGGGCTTTCCTCTGGGTTTGGTATTGTAAGGAAGCAAGGCTAATTCTATAATCGAGTATCCAATCACTCATATTGGGAAGGATGATCATCCTAACACATAAGGTCAGCCATGCCCTGTCGTTGCAGGCAGTGACGCGGCACCCCTCGTGGGCTCTTAGTATTCTCCTGTTAAGCAATTTTCAAATCAGCAGCATCAGAGAAGGCAACTCTATGACATGATGAATCAAGACAGAGATAATATCTCTCGCCTTTCTGGCGGTGACAAACTACCCACGAGAACATGCCTCTCGCTAAGGCTCTCTTTTATCCTTCTCCAGAAGAGGAGAAGAGGAAACACAAAACGAAGTGCCTGATGCAGAGCCCCAATTCCTAATTCATGGACGTGAAATGCCCAGGATGCTACAAAATCACCACAGTCCTTAGCCATGCACAAACTGTAGTTTTGTGTGTTGGCTGCTCCACAATCCTCTCAGCCTACAGGAGGGAAAGCAAGGCTTACAGAAGGATGTTCCTTCAGGAGGAAGCAACACTAAAAGCAACCTAAATCAAGATGAGTGGGAAACCATCCCAATAAACACATCTTGGATATAAAAAAATCTCTCCATAATTATATCTGAACACAAAAGAAAAAAATCTTTCCCAGTAACAAAAATGACTAAACATCCTCCTATCTTGGCTAATGTAAGTAACAGCTGCTTCTTCATTAAATATAGCTTTAGCCTTACACTCATCCACCCTCCTTCCAGATAAGGGGGAATACTCAGTTAAGTATCTCAACTGACTGACATATTCAGTTATAGAATTATCCCTTGATAGTGCTCAGCCCAGAGGAAAGTCCTGCTTCGTTGAGTGGTCCATTAAAATCACCTGACCAGGGTCCTGGTCCTATGGTCAGCCCTTTTTATTAACTCCTTATCAGGATGCAGCCTTGTTCCATGGTGGGTATTCTTTGCCACTGCAACCAGCAAGTAGCCCAACTCATTCAACTATCAGTGTGTCCCCTGCAGTGTTTGGCCAGTAAGCATTGATATTTTAGAGAACCACTTCAAATTGGACGAAAACCAGTTTGTCCAAATTTTGCATGTTATTTATGTATTCTGTGAGTTGAAAATGTACTACATGTCAAGGTTAATTGTAGGTTGTAAGGATGTGTGAGATATATACATATATGTGTGTGTGTGTGTGTGTGATTTATAGTGAGATATACATATATGTATATGTATATAGTGAGCAAATATAATAAATTCATATATGGTGAGCAAATATAACAAGCATCCAATACCTTTGCATTGCTGTGTGTCTGAATGTTTGAGTCCCTCCTAAAATCTACACATTGAAACCTAAGCCTAAGTTGATGGTACTAAGAGGTGGGGTTTTGCAAGGTGCTCAGGTCATGAGAGCCCACTCTCATGAACAGGATTGATGCCCTTAAAAAAGGGGCTTCTTCCATCAGGTGAGAACACAGCAGAAAGGTGCCAGCCAAGAGGAAGAAGTTCCTCACCACATAAAGAATCTGCTCATGCTTTGAACTTGGACTTCCCAGCCTCCAGAACTTGGAGCAATAAATTTCTTTCTTTCTTTATGTTTTATTGATGCATTGTAATCTTACATCTTGATGCAGTTCAGGGTGATAGAGGCATGCATGCACACAGCATTCATTGAGCCCTTCCCCAGTTCCCACCCCACTCCCTCTTCCTCCCCACCTTCCCCTGCTCAGCACAGTGATTGGATTTGATAAGTTTGTGTATGGACATCATGTCCATGGAGGTGTTTCCGTCTTTAAGTCTTCCTCCCCCCTCCCGTCTCCCTCAGTTAGGTCCTCTCCTTCACTCTACTAAGGTTTCTTCTTTTTCTGGACTGTGTCCCAATTTCTCCCTAGCTTCCATATAGGAGGGAAGACAACCGATCCTTCACTTTTTTTTGTGACTGACTAATCTCACTTAGCATAATATTCTCCAGTTCCATCCATTTCCCTGCAAATGACATAATTTTGTTCTTCTTTATGGCTGACTAGAATTCCATTATGTATATATCCCATAATTTTGTAATACATTCATCTGTTGATGGACATCTCAGCTGGTTCCATAGTTTGGCAATTATGAATTGTGCAGCTATAAACATAGATATGCATGCATTACTATGGTAGTCTGGTTTCAATTCTTTTGGGTAGATACCCAGGAGTGGTATAGCTGGGTCATATGGTAGGTTCATTCCCATTCTTCTGAGGATCCTCCACATTGTTTTCCAAATTGGCTGCACTAATTTGCAATCTTACCAACAGTGTATCAGAGTTCCTTTCTCAGAAAGAAACATATCCTAGAAAGAAATTATCCTACAGCATACGCTCAGTTGTAAAGAGAAGTTATAAGCCAGATGTACGTTAAAAATTATGTACGTGCACTCTCTCTCTATAGCAATGTGCTCATTTTTTTTATCTAACACACTATTAAATGCAAGAGGTTTTCTTGTCAATTACCCAAGATTTTTATCATTTAAGCATCAAATATAATTTAGTGGTATTAATTATAAAGATCCTATAGTCTTTTAGATATTAACCGATTTTTTAAATGTTCTCAGATTTTCTAACTTTTATTGGAGGCCCCTTCATATTGAGACCTCTAAGGAGAGTGAATGAGGCCTATTGCTTTTAGAGACTACCTAGGATTCAGTTGGCTGTTTTTTCCTAAAAGCCCCATATTATATAGGCAGTCTCCTTTATACACAGTTACTTTTATTGCTGTATATTTCTGCATAATTTTAGCTAGGGATAAATATTCTGTTATGAAATTTAGAACAATTATAATATCCTCAGTTTCAGAAGAGCACTCTTTAAGCAAGATAGATTAGTAGGAAAATATAAGTAATAACCTATAGACTGTCTCTCATGCTTATATATTGACAAATACACTACTTTCAGAACAATTTTTTACTTTATCTCCAACTTATATATTCAGCTTATGTTGAGTCATAGAAAGATAATTGGAATACAAAGGTACTGAACTTACAGAGTGGGTCCACCAGACGGATACGTTATTGGACACTTTTTACTGTGGAATCTATTAATTTTGTCAGCCCTCCAACATTTTACATTATGATTAGATTGGATGTAAAGAAAAGTCCCGTAGGCAGAGTCTGTCAAATAGAAAATAAATCGCAGGTGTGCAACACTTGATCTTTTATAAAATATCTCTGGTCTGATTCAACATAAAACAGGATTTTCAAACCATTTAGTTTTGAATTTGGGATACTTCTACATAATCGGGAATTTATTTTTCATTTATTGGTGATAAAAAACAGTGAACAAATTAATTACTAACATGAAAGAGCTGTAATCTCTCATAATTATACTGGTTTTTCAAGTCCATGTGGGTGGACTGTTATTAAGTATTGGTACAATTTGTTCCTGAGTAGGTGGCAGTGCTGTGCCTGACCTGTCAGGAAACGAGACATGGTCCAAATGAATGCAAGAAGCATTTTCCTTATCAGAATGTATTTAAACACTCAGGAGAATTAACTGGATTGTCAGACTCGCTTTTAGGATAAAATTCAAACTCCTTAGCACACACAGGAAAACAGCTTTTTCCAATCTCACATGTGTCCAGCTGTCAGGTCTCAGCAATCACCACCTCTCAATTGAATGCAGTGTTGTAGATATATGAATGACTTGCCATTCCCTGAATTTCTTTTCCCAGCCTTCACGACTTTTTAGCATCTTTCTTCCTAGCGAGGAAAACTCCTTCCCCCATTCTCTCAATCTCTCAAGGGAAAATCCTACTTAACATTTCCAGATTGAGATCCAGTGTCATTTTTCATAGGAAACTTCTCTGAATCTCTTGGAGTTAAACGTCCTTCTCTGTGCTACCAGGGCATACTGTGTAGGTCACCACTTTAATCATGATCACGTTGCTTTGAACACTCATTTTCTTATCTGCCTCCCTACCTGTACTGTAAGAACCTTAAGCATGAGGACATCTCCAAATTTTTATCCCTGAACCTCTCAGTAATTCAGATGAGTGATTTAATTAATGAATCTTAAAAAATGAACCCATCAATATTAATAAATGATTCAGTTCACTAATGTATGTAACACCTAAAGCCTATTTTTAAATATACCAGGTGGATATAAACTGCTTAGTTGTAATAGTTTTAGTTAAATAGATTGATACATTTGGGTTTTCTTTTCAGTTGGAACTAAGGAGTATTAGGGATGGAAAGTGGCCCAGGCCTCAACACAAAGGTCTCAGAGGGATCAGAGCTACAATGAGAGAGAATGTCAAAAGCAGTAGATTTTATGATGGAGGAACTGCAGAGCTCTTGCCTATCACTCAGGTTTGTACAAGAGCCCCCTGCCTTCAAAAAAAAAAAAAAAAAGCTTTGCCATCCTCTAAGTATGAAAACACAGACCATTGAGGTGTGGGGTATTGCTGTAAATGCAAACTATTCAAACTCATTCAAGTATAAAATCAGAATTAAAGTTAGATTATTAGTTTGACATAGAGATTTCATATAAGCACTAATGACACTTTCTTTGATTCCCTGATCAATGCCTAAATATTAATTATTTCTATCTTGTCCATCTCCAACCACCAAGCCCAAGAACCTCACAAAGAATGCTGAGGATTAATACCATGCAACAACTATAGAAACTAAATCTCTTCATTTGAATTACCATCTCCATCTACTTTATAATGATCTTTATTCTTTCATTAACTAGGTTATGCCAGTATAAGCCCAGCAGGGAACAGGAATGAGAAGAAGGCTTTTCTTCCATGTGACAGACTTTAGTGCAGCCCTTCGGAGTGTATTCCATTTTAAACTGAAAATGTTTAAAGTGGAAAACAGGAAATTCCTGCAATAAACCATTCCCCCTATATTATCTCCACATATATTCCACTGAAACACTACACAAAGAAAAAATAATGAATCCTTTCTAGCCACGAGAGGAAGAAATTAAACTGCTTTTGTTTAGGATAAAGGTATTTCACTTAGCAGGGCAATGACTGGGTTATTCAATGCAGAAATAAAGAAGACGAGACAAGAACATCTAGTGGTTGCCACAAAAGAAAGTATTTAGAGTTGAAAACTATTAGGAAAAGCAGACACTTCTCAGAAGGACTATTAAACAAACCCTTATCATCTTACACTTCTCTGCTCTTCACAATTGATCCATCTGGGAATAAACATCTGGTGTAAGTGGACAAGAAAATGATTTCTAACTAGATTGAAACCTGGGCCAGAGAACAATGAAGACAGTTCATCACTGAGCTAAGTCCAGGGAATGATCATATTCTAGAGAAAAAAATAAAATGCCTGCTATTTCTGTGCTAGTGTGCCCACAGCATCCCTGACTCTTTCTGGGCTAAGTCTGGGTTAGTCAACCTTTTCTGTTTCTTTGAGAAACTCCAGTATCCTTCAAATATATTTTTTCCTTCTCCTTCTTTTAAACTTAAGATGGCCTGAACTGATTTCTGTAGTTTGCCTCCAAAAGAACCTTAATAAATGCAGTATTTATAATACAAAACTCTTAAAATGGGCAGCAGCCTTGTAAAACTTCTCAACAAGTACTAAGAGACAGTTCCTTTAGAGATGTCAGTCTGAGTGTCAGGAGGAGCAGGAGGATGCTACAACAGATGAATACTTCAAGGACCAGGAGCTCAACCATATTAAAGCTCTACCACCAGGAATATATAGAAATCTTGATCTGGCTCTTTGTACCTAAATAAACTACTTAGTAAATCTTTATTTTACACAAGTCCAAAACAGTACTCAAGCATGGCTAAGCTAGTAATCTCTAAACCTGAATGAACCCAAATAGCTATCATAATTGCCAGATATTGAATCTAGCTCATTTTATAAAAGGTCTGTGTCTTGGCCAGGGTTCACTAGACTAACAGAATTCACAGAATGAGTATATGTAAAAAGGGATTTATCAGATCAGCTTACAGTTCGAAGCAATGTAGTCCCAAGTTCCGACTGCACGTGGAGAGTCAGAGGAACCAGGAGCTGGTCGAGCGGTCTATGAGCTGGAGTCTTAGGATAGGAGCAACCACTAATTCAGTCCCAGTCCAAGACGTGAAGATCAGGAAGCTCTTCGGAGAAACGATGGTGAAGTTCAGTTCAAAGGGCTGGAGGCCGACGATCTCAGATGAGAGCAGAAGATCAAGAAGCTCTTCAGAGAAAAGGCGAAGTTCCAGTTCTATGAGCTGGAGGCTGATGATCTCAGGTGAGAGCAGATGCATTTTCTTTGGAAAGAGTCGTGCATCCCTCTACGCGGCTTTCTCCTTCTTTTATCTAAGTCCTGCACCTATCAGAACCCTGCTGCCTACATTCAGGGCAGGACTTTCTGTTTAATCTGCTGTTACATAAACAAATTGTCTCATTGACACACCCAAAGTCACATGATCTTGGGTGTGTCATGATCTGGTCAAGTTGACAAATTAGATGAACTATCACAGTATGTGTGTAGGGGTTATTTTTTCTGGTGAGAGACCCCTCTGGTCAAACCATTGGAACCTTCAAAAAAAATCATTCCTGCTCAAAAGTTATCCATAGGAACCAGTCATAAAAGTGAGCAAAAAGATCTTTGGAGTTGGGATTATTCAAGAGCAATTACTACAAATTAATTTATGTCATCATTGTTCATAGCTATTATGCTCATACAATTAGTATCAATTGTATTAAACGTCACAGAAGTACAAGATACAATAAATGGTATCCTGGGACTGGGGACACCGGGTTCAGAAATCTCACCTGCTGAAAATGAAACTAGAAATAAAATAAAGGTTAATCAAATTTGTTGAACAAAATGGTTTTTTCAATCCTCATTGTACAAATGAAGCAACAGAATCTCAGAAAAGTTCATTCACTTACCTAAGGAGACCTAAGGATGAGGTCTGTTCAAATCTGAATTCCATGCCCATCCCATGGGTTGGAGAGAGTAGTCTCTAAGAAAAGGAACTAAAACTAAATCTTGATTTGCACATATTTAGATGATGAGACTAAAGTGCTTGTATTTATCTTGGGAAAAGACATATCCTCGGGAAAATGGGACTGGAATGTAAATGAGATTTTTAAAAAATCAAATATAGAAATAGAGTATGTCTTTTTTGTGGTAGTTTCATAAAGAAGAGCCTTAAAAGAAAGACTGGAAGAAACAATATTAGTTATGACAGCACCACTATTTCTGACTCTTACAACTGGAAGTACATATAGAAATTATTTAATGCTAATATTACCTTGTATGCAGCATAAAGGGGAAATGATAACTTCTGAGTGAGACTAAGGAGTAGTAAATCTGTACATAGGTGAATTACAGAGCGATAATTTGCCACATATAAAATTAAGGGTGAAGGAATAGACTAATTTCATATGCATACCTTCATTATAGTCTTGACTGGAGACTTTCGAAGGGCTGCCCATCAACAATAGAAGTTCATTAAATGAATGCTGATAGACTTCGAATCATTATTTTAATTCATCTTCAACAATATGAAGTCTTCAAACAATAGCAATAGTTTCTATTTGGGGACAAATTTAGGCTTTATGTAGATTCTCAATTAGGCAATTGCTTCTAAGGCCAGAGTCATAAAATAAAAGTGTTCTTGACTGAATAGTACTTTATTTGAATTTTCAGGGTTTTTTAAATAACTGCTTTATATTGAAAGCACTTCTGAGTGATTAGGCAAAAACCAACAGGATGGCTAAAAATATTCTTTGCAAGTCTGTTCAGGGTTCTTCTGTGACTATAGCACCAAAGTGTGGCAACAAATTCATTTTCAATGAAGTGTTTGAAACTGCATTTCCACTCTGTTGTGAAATGTAAAGAAAACTTATGTTTCATAATTTAAGTGTCACATAATAGAGACAACAGAATGCATGCTCACATGTTTATTTTAAGGCATACATAAAATTGTACCCTTGTTTTTTTATTGGAATTGTAGTATTTTGAAGAGGAAAATATAGTAGTAAACATGTTTGTTTAGACTTTTTAAAAAACTGCACTAAGTTAATCCTACAACTTAATGCCAGGTCTTTGCAGTAAACTGTTCTCTAGTGCTGTACAGCTGCCCTGCAACAACAACAACCACAAACTCAAATTACCTACCAGCTTTGAACATATAATTTGGTAGCCACATTTGTAAAGTAAAAAAAATGAATTTTCTCCTTTGATTTTCATTAATCTTTGGGGCTCTCTAGAGACAGAAACTCCTTCTAATGTCAACTCTTGCATAAGGTACTCCTTGTAAGTAGTATTATATTATCTACCTGTTAAATATATTTGCTTTCTCTGACCTTTATTTTGCTGTTAGTAATCCACCACTTTTTAAAATTCCTAATAATTTTTTCTAAAAATGCATATTCAGTACAAATATCCAAGAAATGGGAATAAAACAGAAAGAATAATGAAACCAATTAATTAGAATCTAGATATAACCAATATGAAAACTTGGTGAATATAATCTAGACATCTTTGCATAAAAAAGACACAAGAGATAGAGACAGGCTGGGCTTGGCAGAACACATCTGAAATCCCAATGAATTTAAGTAAAATAGTAGAAATAAAACTTCTCAGAAATAAAACGCAGTTCTAGTCACCTCTGACAAAGTCATACATTTCTATTTGGAGGCATTCAGAAACTTCAGCGAGGTACCTATTAGGCACTACTTTTCAGAGTGGTTTCTTTAGAAAAAGTCTCTAATCAGGTTCTCTTGGTGTCGTCCATAAAGAATTTATAATCAGGGTTATTGATGCCCCTTCAACCAGGACAATTGTTTGAGTGGAAAAAAATAGCATATGTCGAAGTGGGTCACTTGTCACCGTCAAAGGAGCAACTTGGCCACTCAGAAGTTAGAGAAAAGAAAAATTGTTTCCAGACAGGAAAAAGAATTACTAAGGATATATAGTACAGTACAATAGTTTGATATGCTGCCAGTATGCTAAAAAAGAATCTATTGTCTAAGAACTTTTTTGCAGTAGTAGGAATTGAACCCAGGGGTGCTCTACTTTTGAGCTACATACCCATCCCTCTTTACCTTTTGTTTGATAGAGGGTCTCACTAAGTTGTTAAGGCTGACTTCGAGCTTGTGATCCTCTTGCCTCAGCCTCCTGAGTAACTGGGATTATAGACATGCACCACCACACCTTGGGGTAGAAGCAATTTTTGGAGAGTCCTATTAAGGTGATATGTTTCTACAATAAAGAATGATGACTGAAAGAGGACATTACCTCCCTCAAAAATTTTATATTCTTGCTGGGCACAGTGGCACACATCAGTAATGCCAGCTACTTTGGAGACTGAGGCAGGAGAACTGGAAGTTTGAGGCCAGCCTGGGCAACTTGGTGAGACCCTGTCTCAAAATGAGACAAAGAGAATTTGGTACATATTAGCAAGTATGAGGACCTGGGTTCAATCCCAGAACTGCAAAAATCATTTTTTAAAATTCTAATACAGAGCACAGGAGATGGAAGAGAGGAATACATAGACTCTATTAAAATATTTGTTCTGGTGGGATTGCAAATTAGTGCAGCCACTATGGAGATCAGTGTGGAGATTCCTTAGAAAACTGGGAATGGATCCACCATATGATCCAGCTATATCACTCCTGGGTATCTTTCCAAAGGGACTGAAATCAGAATATTATAGTGATACATACATATTCATGTTTATAGCAGCACAATTCACAATAGCCAAATTATGGAGCCAACACAGGTGTCCATCAACAGATGAATAGGTTACAAAAGTATAGGATATACACACAATGGAATTCTACTCAGCAATAAAGAAGAACAAAATTATGTCATTTGAAGGAAAATGGATGGAACTGGAGAATATTATGTTAGGTGAGATTAGCCAGTCACAGAAAGTGAAGGGCCATATGTTATCTCTCATAGGGAATAATCAGGACACAAGAGCGACTTTAGATAATAGAGGAGAAACCCCAGTGGAGCAAGGGAGGTGGGCTAGGGGAGGGTGGGAGGGATAGTTAATGAAGGAAACACTTCTATTGACATGTACATATATGACAATACCAATGCCCATCTCAATATCATGTATGGGGAAGGTGAGGGAGTGGGGAAGGAGTATGTTGCTATCATTCTGAACTGTATTATGATGTGAGACTACAATGCACCAATAAAAGTACATAAAATATTTATTCTGTCAGTTTTTTACTTTTTTAGACTTATTGGTACATTATATTACACATCATAGTGAGATTCAAAGAGATGCATTCATACATGCACACATCTCTTGGTGTATTACCCTCTTCCTCCCACTCTGCTCCACCCTTCTTTCTCCCTGTACATGTTACTGAGATTGGTAATGATACTTTCATATATGGACATAACATTATTTGAACTGTTTCTATAATTTTACACCTCCACAATACAAGAAAGGGAAAATGATGACCAGGCTGAGATTAGGTGAAGAATATCAAACAAAAAATAAACACAAAAAAATTTATGTTATTATTCTATAAAGATTTTATATTTTAGAGCACTTACAGGGTTTAAAGCAAAATTGAAAGGAAGGTGCAGAGATTTGCCCTATACTTCCTGCTCCACACATAAATAGTTCCTATCACTATCAACATGCCCCATCAGAGTGGTGTATTTGTTATAATTGATGAACCAACATTGACACATATTTTAATTCTCACAGCAATCAATGATATTCATATGATAATTTCCTATGAATATATAATTTAACATGACAAAAACCCAAAGTCATTAAAATCATTTGCAAGCAAGGGAATGTGCATGAGGTAGATATTAGGCTGATGAGAAGATTAAAAGTTCGAGCAGAGAAAAAATTAAGGGATTGCATTATGTCTGGAAGATGAGAATTGAATGGTTTGTTACCAATGGAAGGCAGGGAGCACTATTTCTCAGGGAATCAGTAATTGCAGACTATATTACTACCAGGTATCAGAGTGGAAAACACAAGATGACAAAATGTCAACCTCTTTGGCAAAGGCAGAATTTTATTCCTGAGGTGTTTTGACTACAAATCAGGGATACCAAGACCTCTTAACTCATCAGTTAGTGAATTGTTGGGCTACTTTCACTTCATGGTATAAAATTAACTCAGTGAGCGCAAGATAACTGGCAGTTTTATGATAAGATAAAACTCCCATTTCTGTTGGAGCAACTGAAGAACTTATTCTTCCTTTTTGAAAAATGAATAGATGGCTAAGGCCATTTTAATTTAAATAAATTTATTAAAATAAAGGACAGTATGCTAGACTCATGAAGATTGGTGAATCCTTTCTTCATTTTCTTTAGTAAAAACTATGTCAAGCACTCTATATCCAGTGCTGACACTGCTCCTGGACAAACAACCTGGAAATCCTAGAGACAAAATTAATGAAAATCCCTGTGTCCCCTGATGGCCTATCTGTGGATAAATTATGTCCTTTGAAATATGTATGTCAGAGTACCTATTTGTCTCTGAATAATAAAAAAAGAAGGCGGATATTTTTCATAATCTCTCTAATTATATTTTATACAACATAATTTAGTGGGATTCATTGTTACATATTTGTATATGCACACAACATAATTTGTTCAATTTCATCCCTTGTACCTCCCTTTCTCTCCTCTCCTCCTGCCTCCTGATCTCTTTCTTCTGCTCTCCCTTATATTTTTTAATAAAAGATTATATATGCCGGGCGTGGTGGCGCACGCTTGTAATCCCAGTACTTTGGGAGGCGGAGACCGGAGGATCCGAGTTCGCGACCAGCCTCAGCGCGCATGCGCAGGGCGCGTGCGCATGATTTATCTCTCTCTCTCTCTTCTCTCTCTCTCTCTCTCTCTCTCTCTCTCTCTCTCTCTCTCTCTCTACCTAGTGAGGCCCTCTGCAACTTCGTGAGACCCGGTTTCAAAAATAAAGCATAAAAAAAATAGGGCTGGGGGCATAGCGCGGAGGTAGAACGCCCCTGCGTTCAATCCCCGGTACCGCAAAAAAAAAAAAAAAGATTATATAATTACTTTTACTAAATAGGATCATGAAGTGATCCGTAAAGATAGATCCTTAAAGATGGATTCAAACCCTTTTGTAAGCTGCATGGTTAGCCAGATAAAACTGGTAGTATGGGGAGATTAACCAAGGATCTAGCAAAGAAAACGAATCTTCCTTTTTTCCCTTAGAGACAATTAGCAGAATGGAAGCCCCAAATTCTGCCTCTAAAGTCTCCAGTAGAACTAAATCAGAGCTGTGTTTTCTGATTCTTCCAAGTTGTATCATGGATCCTGTGGATTCCCCTGCTGTGAAGCACAAGTGTGTGAGATGCAGCAATGTAATGACCTCATCCAGGTTTCCTTACAGGGCAGATAACAGAGTCCATAAATGAGGTGGTAATGGGGAGTCATAAAACTGCAAGTCTTGCAGTTCCTATAGTACCCTATGGGCACCCATGGATAGTATGCTGAGGATTAAAGTTACACAGGCCTCTCAACAGTGCACTCAACACACCCACATTCACGGTCCTCACCTGATTATCTTTCAGGCTTTTGTTTCAAAGTAGCTATTGTTTACTGAGCCAAACCCTTTAAGAGTTGTACTTTACACATATTATCTCACATATATTATTCCACGAAGACAAACTATAAGGCAGTACCTTTCAGAGCAACAACATAAAGTGTATGGCATAGCTGAGATTTAACCCTATGGCATGACCTCTATGCCAGCTGTAAATGTCTGGCTATTAATAATAACTATAATTATAGTTGCATAAATTTAATATTAATTGGGATATGATTTCTATACATTTAAAGCATCCATTTTAAGTGTAGAGTTCAGTAGGTTTTGTAAATAGATACATCTGTGTAATAAAAACATTATACATGTTATATAATGACATATTTTACCACACACATATATATTTCATATATATATTATATATTTCACGTATATATTTCATATATATTTCATATATATTTCATATATATATTTCATATATATATTTCATATATATATTTAAATATCAAAGAAGTTCCTTTGTGTCCCTTACTCTTTTGGAATTGAACCCCTCACCTCAGCCCAAAGGCCACATCTCCTCTGATTTATGTCCTTGTAGCTTAATTTTTCTTGGTTTGGAACTTCATATAAATGGAATTATATAATGCATCCTCTTTTATGTTGAGCTTCTCTAATTTGTATCACATATTTTGAGATGCATATGTATTGCTGCATGTACCTTTGTTATTTATGAATGTATTTGTGTGGATACATCAAAATTTGCTTATTTACCTTTTGATGGAAATTTGTATTTTTTCCAGTTGCAGTCCATTATGAGGAAATCTACAGTGGATTTACTTGTGTAAATATATATATATATATATATATATATATATATATATATCTTTAATTTATCTTAGGTAAGCACCTAAGAATAAAATTGTTCGCTCATAGGTTAAGTATTTGTTTAGCTATATTAGACACTGACAGACGGTTTTCCAAAGTACATGGTTTTATATTCCCATCAGCAACATAAAAAAGTTCCATTTACTCCTCATCCTTGTCAATACCTAGCAATACCAGACCCTTTAGTTCTAGTCTTCCCTAGTGTATGAGACATTTCATGGTGGTTTAACTTCCTTAAATACTAATGAAGATAAACACCTTTTCTTATGTTTATTAGTCAGTACTATAACATATTTCAAGATTTCATTCACAATGTTTGCCTATATGTTTTACTGAGTTTATAAAATTATATATAATATTTTCTCCAAATTTGTGGCTTACATTTTTATTTTCTTAATAGTATATTTTGAAGAATATAAATTCTAAATTTTGATTAAGTCTACTTTATTGATCGTTTTCTTTTTTAATATACCTTTATTGGTGCATTGTAATCACACATCAAAATGAAGTTCAGAGTGATAGATTTTTCTCTTTCATAGCTAATCCTTTTGGGTCTTATGTAAGAAATATTTCCTTAAACCAAGGTCATATACATATTCCTCCATTTCTCAAGAAGCTTTGTATTTAACTTTTATGTCTAGGTTTGTGATCCATATCAAATTAATTTTTGTGAAATAGAAATGAAATTCAATTTTCCCGTATTCTTCTCTAGTTGTTTCAGCATCATTTGTTGAAAGGACTATTCATTACACATTAAATCACTTCAGTGCCTTTGCTGAAAATCAATTTACTATATATGCATGGATCTATTTCTGGATTCCACTGGTCTCTGTGCCTATCTTTGTTCCAAGACTACATTGTCTTAACTACAATGGCTTTTAAAAGATATACTTTTATTGGTGCATTGTAATTATACATCATAATGAGGTTCAAAGTCATAGAAAGATCCATGTGCACAGCATTGGGTGTGTTACACTCTGGATCCTACCCTGCTCCCTCCCCCTGTACATACATATTGTTGAGACTGGCATTGATAACTTAGATATGTACAAAGCATTATTTGAACTGTTTCCTTCATCCTGTTTCCCTTTCCCCTCCCAGCCTCCCACCCCAGATCCCCTAACCTTATTCTACTGGTATCTCTCCTCATTCATCTTAAGTCCCTTTTATTTCCCAGTTTCTCTCTGGCTTCCACATATAAGAGAAAACATACACCCTTCATTTTTTGAGACTGGCTAATCTCATTTAGCATAATATCTTCTGGTTCCATCCATTTTCCTGCAAATGAAATAATTTTGTTCCTCTTTATGGCTGAGTAAAATTCCATTGTGTGTATATAGCACAGTTTTGTAATCCATTCATCTATTGATGGGCACCTGGGCTGGCTGATGCCATAGTTTGGTTATTGTGAATTGTGCTGCTGTAAACATGGATATGCATGCATCACTATAATATTATGACTTCAGTTCCTTTGGAAAGATACCCAAGAGTGGTATAGCTGGGTCACATGGTGGTTCTATTCCCAGTCTTTTGAGGGACCTCCAATTCGATCTCCATAGTGGCTATACTAATTTGCAAGCCCACCAACATGGTATAAGGGTTCCTATTTCCTCACATCCCTGCCAGCATTTATTACTGTTTGTATTCTTGATTATTGTCATACTAGTTGGAGTTAGATGAAATCTCAGTGTCATTTTGATTTGCATTTCCCTGATTGCTAACGATGTAGAACATTTTTTCATATATTTATTAGATATTTGTATTTCTTCTTTTGAGCAATGTCTATTCAGTTCAATGCCCATTTTTAATTTATTTTTAGATTTAAGTTTTTTAAGTTCTTTGTATATTTTAGATATTAGTCCTCTATCAAGGAGTAGCTGACAAAAGTCTTCTCTCATTCTGTATTCTCTGCAGACTCTTATCTCCTCTGCTGAACAGAAGGTCTTTAATGTCATCTCACTTAGCGATTCTCATTTTTATTTCCTGAGCTTTAGAGTTCTTATTGAAGAAGTCTCTACCAGTGCCTATATATTGGAGTGGCAGTCCTATGTCCTTTTCTAGTAATTGCAAAGTCTCTCCATTAATTCATAGGTCTTTTATCCATCCTGAGTTGACTCTTGTGCAGGATGAGAGATTGGGGTCTAATTTCATTCTTCTACATATGAATAACCAGTTTTCCAAGCACCAATTGTTGAAAATACTGTATTTCCTCCAGCATATGTTTTTGGCACCTTTGTCAAAAATTAACTGGCTATGGCTGGGTGTGGTGGTGCATAACTGTAATCCCAGTACTTGGGAGGCTGAAACAGGAGGATTGCAGGTTCAAAGCCAGCCTCAGCAACTTAGTGAGGCTCTCAGCAACTCAGCGATACCCTGTTTCCAAATAAATTTTAAAAGTAGGGCTGGGGGTGTAACTCAGAGGTAGAATGTCCCTGGGTTCAATCCTCAACACCACACACACACACACACACACACACACACACACACACACCTAACACACCTAGCTATAAATGTGAGGATTTTTTCTATATATTCTATTACATTTCATTGGTGTATGTGTTTTTGTGCCAATACCATTCTGTTTTCATTATTATAATTCTGTAGTATAATTTGAAATCAGGTATTTTAAGGACTCCAGTGTGGCTCTTATTGCTCAGAATTGCTTTGGCTCGTCTGAATCTTTTGTTTTTCCATATGGATTTTAGGAACTGTTTTTTTTTTCTAGCTCTGTGAAGAATGACATCGGTATTTTGATAGAGATTGCATTGAATCTGTGGATTGCTTTTGTTAGTATGGCCATTTTGATATATTTTTTCTGCCTATCCAAGAACAAGATATTTCCATCTTCTAAAATCTTCAATTTCTTTTTTTAGCAACAGCTTTAAGTCATGAAATCAAGTAATAAAAGATTTCCAGCTTAGTTGTTTTTTTAAAATGTCCTTGGCTATGATAAATCTGTTGATTACTATTCAAATATTAGAATTATCTTTTAAGCCGGGCGTGGTGGCGCACGCTTGTAAGCCCAGTACTTAGTAGGCTGAAATAGGAGGATGACAGATTTGCAGCCAGCTTCAGCTACTTAGTTAGGCCCTCCATAACTCAGAGAGACCCTGTTTCAAAATAAAGAATAAAAAATAGGGTTGGGGGTGTACCTTGGAGGTAGAATGCCTCTGGGTTCAATCGCCAGTACCACAAAATATAAAAAAAGAAATTTAAAAGATTTTAAAAGATTCTACCTCTGAGCTACACCCCCAGCCCTACTTTATCTTTTATTTTGAAACAGGTTCTCACTAAGTTGCGGAGAGCCTCACCAAATTGCTGAAGCTGGCCTTGACCTGCAATCCTCCTATCTTAGCCTCCCAAGTACTGGGATTACTAGCATGCACCACCATGCCCAGCTTATCTTTTAAATTTCTACAAAATGTCTGCTTGGAATTATTTGACTAGAATCTCATTAACTCTATAAATCAATTTAGAAGGTACTGGCATCTAAACAATATAGAGTCTTCAAATATGAACACATATCTCTGTTTTATGCATGTGTTTTCAATTTCTTTTAAAAGTATTGTGTATATTTCATTAAATTTATTCTTAAGATAGTTATGTTTTTACAGTAACTTTAAAGATGCCTTCTATTGTTTTATCTAACTTGCTATCAATCCCATCAAAGACTTTTGTAATTGAGTATTCCATTTTCAGTTCTAGAATTTCCTTTTTCATCTTTTTTTGAACTTTCTAAATCATTCAGCTTTCCCCCCATTATGTCTATCTTTTCCTGAAGAATTTTAAACATATTTATCATAAGTATTTACAGTTCTTATTTTTTAAGTTCAATGTTTTAGCTATTTGTCTCTTTTTATTAATTTTTCTTAAAAATGGGTCATATTTTCATGATTTTTTGCATGTCTACTAATTTTTAATCATATATTCTACATTAGGTATGTCTCATTGTAGCAACTCTAATTCATCTTTGTTTGGAGGGTTTTATTCTAGCAGGCAATTAAATTGTTGGTGAATCATCTTAAATGTGTAGAGATTTCCTTTTAGTTGTAAGGGTGAGTCTATTTGGGCTTTGCTCTTATTCTAGTGAATATCTTATTCTTTGGATCTAACTTATACCTCTCTGATGTTCACATCTCTTTCAATTTCTAGTTCATACCACTTCAGTTTTCTACCATTTCTCCCTCCCCCAACTGGGCTCTGTGGAGTATCACTCATACAGGCACAGCTGAGGTTTATCCAAAGGTTGATAAGTGTTTATATGCATATTTGCGGGATGCCCCTCTCTGGGTTCATTCTCACTGGGATTTTTCTTCTTGAAATTTAGATGCTCTCAAATCCCAAATTCCATCATCTGATGACTCTATGCGTAAATTCTAGCTTCCCCGTGCATGAATTGGGAGAATGTACCTTGGGGGAAGATGGATATAAAATGTTTACCACCCATATATACATAGATAAGTGATTCATCTTGTCAGTTCTGCTTTTTATTTTGTGGTCAATCGTTGACTAATTTGATTTGCATGTATGTGTAGGGGTGCCTACTGAATTTGGTAAGTATGGTGAATTTGACTTTAATTAATAATGAATAAAATATATACACTTAAATTATCTTTAATTTTTACTTCAGATATTGTTATGTACAATTAGTAAAAATATTTAAAAATATTATCTTTACATGTTATAGAAAAAGAATGAAGGTTAGAGTCATTAAGCTATGTGCTATTTTTGGATCTTTCAAAAATATAAACACTATTTTTGGGAAATTGCTTAATCCATTTTTCAAATAAACAAATCCTCTGTGTCCTAAAGTCTTAGCACCATTACTTTCACATGTAAATAATTCAATTATTCATTTAAAATATATTATGAAGTTTTACTGTCTGTTCAAAACACTATGTAGGCACTGGCAATAAAATATTGAACAAGGTATTGATATTTTAGTCAGCATGAAACCAATTTAAATTTTTAACCTTGAGTTCAATATGTTGGGAATATGTATTAATATGTATTTTTGGAAAGGAATCATGCATTATGTGACAAGGACTCTTTATAAAAATTATATTTTTGACAGAACAGTGCTATTGCTGGAGTCTAAGAAAGTAATTAGAAAGATTTTAAAAATTTATTAATAATAAAAAATGATAAGGGCTGGCCTGCGGTGGCACACACTTGTATTCCCAGTACTTGGGATGCTGAGACCGGAGGATCGGGGTTCGCGGCCAGCCTCAGCTACTTAGTGAGGCCGTCTGCAACCTCGTGAGACCTGGTTTCAAAATAAAGTATAAAAAATAGAGCTGGGGGTGTAGCTTGGAGGTAGAATGCCCCTGGGTTCAATCCCCAGTACTGCAAAAAAAAAGAAATGACAAGGAAGGGCTCACATTGTCATAATAGAGATATGATTTAAAAAGAATGTTAAACTATATAATAATAAATTGGAGCCATTAAAAATATTGCTTACAGTGCAAGTTTAATGATGTGGGTGAATGTTTTTATGATGTACTGATAACTAGAAAAAGCAAGATAGCATGCATAGTTTGATCTTCGTGATGCCAAACAATATGTAGAGTGGCTAAAAACATACCAAAATCTGAACAGTGCATAACTTGGTAATTTTATTCCCTGTTTCTTATTTTCTATGTTTTCTATAGTTTTATTCAGCCACTGCTTTTGTTCAGATTTTAAATGATAATGTGATATTTCTTGTATACTAGATTTTTAATTTTATTTTGAATAATTTATATATATTATTTGATCTGCTGCTTTATATTAAGTAAGATAAAAGTAACTACTCAAATACATTACTTATCATAATAAATGGAAATAGGCACAACTTCCCACTTTTAAGGCCAATCATGTCATATTGTGTTTAAAAACCAAATTCAACTCTGTTTTCCTTACATAGTAACTGAATTAAAATAGTAAAAATAAAACAATGGAAAGAATTATAAGCCACAAAAAACAAAGATCTAGCAAGAATAATATAAAACAAATATTTTTAAAAATCAAAGCAAAAAAATAAATTGGGGAAAAGGGAGCCATTTTACTTTGACAGAATATAACTATACTATGACAGTTTAATAACATAGCATCAAGACATGTAAAGGAAAGAAAATAAAACAGTAAATGCACAGGGGAACTAGCAGAAGCAACTACGGTGAGAAACTTTAACATGGGCATTTTAGCTTCTGACACAGAAAGAAGCAATAACAAAAGAATACACAGACAAATAGAATTTGAATAATATACTTCACAAAGCCTAATATTTTAACCCTGTATCCAATGGAGAATGAATTTTCTTTTCAAGCATCCTTGAATCATTTTCAAAAGCCATTTTTATTTTACACTATGAGGAAAATTACATTATATTCAAGGAAGCAGAAATTATAGAAGTCATAATCTTCTACATATTATACAATTATACAAGCAGTTTGTGACTGCAGGAGACTAAAGACTCCAGCAGTGTAATCGTTCCCAACAACACACCCCGGGCAGCACCTGCTCAGAGGCAGTGCCCCCAGCAGCTTCCCAAGGAGCGTGCGTGGTCTATGAGTTGCAGATACCTGGGCCTTTTATGTGGGAAATGGATTATAATTGTTCTAGATGACGGAGACAAAAGTGTAATCTGACCCATTTTGCTGATATCAATGAAGTGGCCAGATATCCTAAATTCAACATGCTAGTTCAAGGATCCAGGGCACCAATGCTTTGATCAAATGATTGACCAAAACCTTGCCTGAATGGAGGGCTCTACTAAATAAAGTGACATGCCAATAGAGAAAGGTATCGTAAGCCTTAGATATGCAGAAATTATGAGATTAACTGCTAGTTCTTTTTCTAATTGGAAGGGGCAAAGATGGCTTCCTTCAATGAGACATTGAGAAATACATTACTATAAAGAGTACTAGCAATACTGGAAAGCTCCGTAGTGTTCCTCTGTGTGGTAGAGAGGCCAGTGGAGATGCCTTCGTGGAAATAGATTTTCAGACTTCAGTAAGGATTTGGGGGTTCCAGAGTGACAAAGGCTGGGGAGTAAGGACTCACAACGAGAGAAAAGGTGGGTTTAACTATGTACACGAGCAGCAGGTCCAGGGTAGTATCAGAATGATACGACCCACAAAGTTCTTAGTGTTAGCTGAATAATTGTGGTATCCCATAGGATTAAAATAGATGAGTAGACTACTAAAGTTTCATTTCCTATGAAAAATAAAACAAAACAAAAAAACCCTTCTAATTCAAGTAAATAGATTTGACCTAGTCCCATCCCCTCACTAAATGCCCAGACCGATTGGGTGCACAGATCTGGATTCCTGTGACTGAAGGGGAAGACAGAATGGATTCTCTTGAGAAAGAACATTGAGACAATACTGTAAGCATACACAAAAATCTTTCCTCCTGAAGCCACAGACCAGGGTGGCTTTGTACTGGGGAAGAAAATATACAGATTTGTTGGAATTACTAGACATTGGCTATAAACTGAGAGTAATTCCAGAGGACTCAAAATGCCATTACAGTCTCTCAGTCAGAATAACTTATGGACATCTGGAGTTTTACCTTTGTGTTTCTTTCTTTTTTTTTTTTTCTTTGCAGTACTAGGGATGGAACCCAGGGGCATTCTACTTCCAAGCTACACCCCAGGCCTATTTTTTATTCTTTATTTTGAAGTAGGATCTCACTAAATTGCAGAAGGTCTCTCTAAGTAGCTGAGGCTGGCCGTGAACCTGCAATTCTCCTGTCTCAGCCTCCCAAGTACTGGGACTACAAGTGTGCACCACCACACCTGGCTTTCCCTTTGTATTTCTGACAGTGGATCAACCAAGTCCTCAAGCCTACTTTAAGCATATAGTTGGAATATAACTAATAGAATCTTCAAGTGGTTCTCTGAATCATGACTGAGGGCTACTTTATAGGAAGAGCTAAGAAGCCTCTGGAGCAACTTCTCTCTATAAAAAAAGTAGTCAATCAAAAGCAGTCCTGTCTATCCAGATGAAGTGTGAAGTATGGAAGATGTAGGGGTGGTGATTCTTCTCTGATTCTCATTTAACCAGCCTGTTTGGCCTGTGCAAAGACAAGTAACTCTTAGATAATGACAGTGGACCATTGTAAATGTAGTCAGGTGGTGACTCCAATAACATCAATTCAGTCTCTTAACTGGAGCAAATCAGCTGTGCTATTGCTATCTGTTGTGTGTTGTACCACTATGACTTTGGAAAATTTCTTCTCTCTACGATAATTAGAAAACTATTCCAGAAGTGGGTTGTTTTCATCTGACAGATGCCTCGGTCCACTTCCATTGCTTTAACTTAGGGCTGTATCAACTCTTCTCTCTGCCATAGTGTAGTCAACAGGAATCTGTATTATTTTGCCATCTGACAGAACAACATAGTGATCTACTAGTCACTGGTGGCATAATGTGGATTACATCCTGTAGAAATGTTGTAGCAAATACCCTAGATTGCTTGGTAAGGCATGTACATACCAAAGGGTAGGGATTTGTGTTGCCATATCATAGCCTATAACCTCAGTGAGATTTCAAAGTGTCCACAGTCTAGAGCCTAGAGGTCTGGAGTCTTGGGGTCTAGTACCTCTGTGCAGTGGCCTAAGGCATATATGTTGTTCTTCTAACTGAAAGTCAAGTGATCAAACCTTGTACAACCTGCCACCAGGAAAGTGGCACAATGCTTGGTGGGTCTCCTTGGAATAAGACTCAAATGTACTTCTCTGACTCATTTACTCATTGGAAGGATGCCACTTTTGAGCAGGTGAAAAATTAAGAGGAGGCAATGCAAGGTGTTCCACCCCTTGGGCTTCATGACCTGCTAGATCTAAAATTTCTCAAAATGTCTTGCCCTCAACAAGGCTGATCATGCTATCACCACTGCTAAATGCCTAGTCAGACACAATCCTAAACCCTCAACTACTGGTTTGGGGGGGGGGCTAACTACTTGTCAACAAACTAGGTGCAATGGATTTCCTCTCTCTTGATGCAGGAAATAATTCATCCTCACTGGAATAAACATTTGAGACTCTATCCAAACACATGCTGCTACACTCTTATTTGTATCCTAACTGAATTCCTTATTCACTTTCATGTTATCTCACATGACATTGCTTTTGACAAAAGAGCTCATCTTATAGAAAGGAAGAAGTAGGCTCTCTTCCAAGGAATTCACTTATCTCTTATTCACTTATCTTATGTGCTCCATCATCCAAAAACATCTGCTCTTTTAGAATGGTGAGATGGTGTATTGTAAACTCTACTTGGCCAGCTGACAGCATGTCCCATGGCTTAGCTCATATTCTATAAGTGTTTATGTGCTTTCAACTGGCAAGCAGTGCACAGTCCTATTTCTCCCATATCCAGAATATATAGGCCCAGAAATGAAGGTATAGAATTAGAGTGACTCCTTTCATCATTAACACTGATACCTCAGTTAAAATAATGATTATTGCCTGCTAAACTTTAAGCTTGTCTGGTATACAGGTCTCAATTTACAAAAGAGGAATGCTTATACCTGAAGATAAGATGATGGCTATAGATAACTGGAAATTGAGACAGATACTTGGATATTTTTGGATCTTCATGCCCTTAATATATAACATGCAATAATTGATCTCAAACACCAATGGGAAATGGATTGACTACTACAAAATGGGAAAAGTGAGGACTATGTCAGAATTGTGCCATAGTGCTTTAATGTCTGTAGTCAAATTAATGGAAGATTATAGCACACCAATAAAGGAATTGTCTTTCATAACCTGGGAACTTCAAGAATGAAGCGTTAGCTTATGCCATCAGGTAAAGAATTCTGATCAGCTGAGGGGATGACTCACAACTTTGCAGCCTGTTAAAAAAATAAATATTTAGCCTTTATGCCAATTTCCTCACTTGAGATGCCTACGTTAACTGATATTTCCCCCTCTTTTTCTCCTACTACCTTATTCAGGATGCACTGGTGGTATCTAATTGTAATGATTTGGATTTAGAATGTTCCCCTATCCCTCATGAAAGCAAGATAGCAATGTTGGTAGCAGGACTTGTTTGCTAAGGAGGGGGTCCCTCGGGGTTATGGCCTTGGAGATTATATGGTTCATCCTCCCTCGATCACTCTCTGGCTTCTGGTCTCTATCATGTGAGATCAGAGCCTTGCTCTCTCCCTCTCTCTGCTTCTCACTGCCATGCTCTGAGCTCTGCAGACCCAGTCTCACATGGACTGAACCTCTGAAATCTCCAAAAACTGTGAGCAAATAAATCTACCTTCCTCTAAATTGTGTGGTCAGTGGTCAGTCATTTTATATTGTGGCAGTGAGAATATTGACTGAGATACTAATATAATTTTATTCTTATGTTATATAATATAAAGGCAATTGATATCATTAAAATGGAAGGATTACTCAGATAAGGACATTGTGACTGATAGGACTTTCTATCATTTACTTTTTGGGAAAAGATAAAATTTATTTTCTTTACTTTTCTCAGGACTAGTTGCATCAGGTTGTCATTGAAATTGTTGTTCAGAAGATAAATATCGATAGAAGTATGTTTATGGATCCCATGTAGTAAAGGGGTAGACTGTTCCACACATGGTTCTAGCTACTCAACTCCATTTTTCTGTTTTTCTCTTGTATTACAAGAAGCTGGAATCTTGAAAACAACAATTGAGAGACTTCCTAAGTAGCTGGGTTATGGTTAGTTTCTAGCAATGGGAACCACAGGTCAAGGGTTAAAATATGGAGGAAATAAAATGCTTTCCTGTTTGGTGAGGAAAAGTGGAAGGCAACTGAAGGTGACTGAGGCACCAAAAAAATCCAACAACTTCAATAGGTAGAGTCATGGTTCCTGCTTAAGTGCAGCAACTGTGTCCCCAGAACAATAGGCAGTTACAATTTTATAACTTCTGTATGTGTGGCGTGTGTGTGTGTGTGTGTGTGTGTGTGTGTGTGTGCCCGCGTTACTTGGGATTAAACTCAGGAGTATTCTACCTCCAAGCTACACACTCAGCCCATTTTATTTTTTCTCCCAAGTACTGGGATTACAGGTGTGTGCCACCACCCCCGGCTATAATTTTGTAACTTATGAAGCTGAAGGGTGGCTCTTGCTGTCTGCATCAATGGCAGAACCTCTACCAGCTCAGCAAAGAGTGTGAGCTCCTGAGTTCCAGCCCAGGGGTGGGAGCAACTTCCTTAACTCTAGGTAATGCATTTTCCCTTTTGTACTCTCAGTCCTTCCTGCATCTAACTTTCTAATTCCTGTTTCATCCCTTTTATCCTTTATTTGTCTTAAAATTATCATATCATTGTTGATAGTTGCCAAAATTAATCCTTTGGAGTATCTAAAGTGGATCCTGTCTCTTTAATTGAACATTGATTAATGTTTACAGTTTCTAACTATAAGAGAGGATTAGGGTGATGGTGGGTAGTGAGGAAGGGAATGTGTCAGGAAAAGAAACAAATTAGACAAATAACTAATAGCAGAAGTCACTGGAAGAACAAACTTTCTTTTCACAGCAAAATACCTTAATGAGCCATCTGGTTGTCCTGGACACCTGGAATGTTGGTCCAAAAGTGAGAAAATAATATTTAAATTTCTGAGCACAGTAATGAATAGAAGTATTTTGGTATTTTGCTAATATCTAGAGAAAGATACCGTAAGTCAAAAATCTGTAGAAGAGTTAGTTAGGCAAGAAAGTTCTAGAAAAATCTAGAGGCCAAGAAAGTAAAGCAACCAAATAAGGAATTCTTCACAGTAAGTATGGTAGAGTAACAAGCAAAACAAACTCAAAATCATTCTATATCCCCAATATAACCTATGTCTAACGTTCCATCTTAAATTCTCTTCTGTGGTGCATCAATACAACACCATCCCCCACATGTACCACAGGATCCTTCCACCATTCTCACCATCACACATTTCCAAGAAAATCTATTGTACATAACTATCCAGTGCTTTGGGAAAATCAAAGAATCAGTGTTATCTTCTACCTATGAGTTGTGGTTACAGAAAAAACAACAGCCTCAAGGAGACATAATGTAAGGAATTATGAATTCAAAAGAAGAGGAAATGAAGACAAGAGGTGACTGGAAAAGCCATAAACATCAATAGAAAATCCACAGATACTAGGAGGGATGATAGGGTTCCCACTACACTTGGGTGATGGAGATTGTTAGTCAGCTTTCTGTTGCTATGACAAACTACCTGAGGCAATCAACTTGAAAGGAAGAAAGTTTTATTTTGGCTTGTGTTTCAGAAGTTTTAGTCTGTGGTCACTTGACCCCTTCACTTTAGGTCTGTGGCAGCACAGTACACCATGGTAGGAGCACATGGCAGAGAGGCTGGTTCAAATGGTTCAAAGCATGGAGTCCAGGGATGTGTGTGTGTGTGTGTGTGTGTGTGAGAGAGAGAGAGAGAGAGAGAGAGAGAAAGAGACTGTGTCCCAACAGTCCCTTCAGGGCATGCCCCCAATGACCTAACTGCCTTCCTCTTAACCCCACTTGCTAAACGTTCCACCACCTCTCAACATCTCCACAGGCTAGGGACCAAGGCTTCAATACATGGGGATTTGGGATACAGTCAAAATTCAAACTATAGCAGAGATTCAAGCTAATTTTGACTTGAACATTAATAAACACGAGGAGGTGCTGACCGCTAGTTCACACTTCTAAATAATTTTTTGAAGAAAGAATAAAATTTCACTTACCTATTTCATAAGTGATGAAAATGAAAATTATTCCTATCAACACTTATGAGTTACTTTATGCCTTAAGTGTGGACTACAGATATTGATTTCCTACCAAAGAGTACAGTACAGCGAGGTGAATAAAAGAAGAATTTATACTGGAAAAGCCCAACAAACATTATCTTAGTGTTCCAGTCAGCATTCTTGCAGCTATAATCTAAAAGACTGACTATATGACTTAAAAGGAAAGACTTATTTTCCTATGGTTTCAGGTTCAGTCCATGTGAGACCAGGAACCACGGATCTCAGGGCATGGTGGCAGGAAGCAGAGAGATGGAGAACACATGGGCTGTGTTCACATCATGGAGGTCGGAAGCAAGAGAGAGAGAGCAGGGGGAGGAGGAACCAAATATAATCCCCAAGGCTGAACCCCCAGGGACCCACCTCCAACCACACCCAACTGGCCTACTGGGTATCACCATTATAATGGATTTCTTAATACTACTTAATACTACTTAATACTACTTAATCCACTGCTGGGATTCCAACCCTCAAGACTTGATTATATCAACTCCAAACACCAATTTATGAGCTCTTCAAGGACCCATTCTATATCCAACCATAACACTTAGGTGATCAAAGTTAATATTAACAGTGATAAATCATGTTAATAGTGTGTATCCTATAAGTGATGTGATACAAAAGGCACACTACTTCTGTGATCTCCCTCAAAAAACACATAACCCTAGTCTAGTCATGGTAAAAACAATAATTCAGGGCCATTCTGCAAATCACCTGAATAGTAGTCCTCTAAACAATCAAAGGCCTCAAAAACAAGAAAAGTTTATCAGATGGTCACAGCCAGGACAAACCTAAGGAAACATGATGAATATAATGTGGGATCTTCCATTGGATCCTGGAAAAGAAAAAGGACATCATGGGAAAATTAAAGAAAAAAAAAACTAAAGAAACTTTATTTCTTAGTTAATAAGGATATATCAACATTGGTTCATTAATTGTGGCATATATTTCACAGGGAAACCTGTATGGAGTATATAGGAACCCTAAGAACTAGCTCTCCATTTTTTCTGTAAATCTAAAACCATCCTAAAATTTAAAATACAATATCTTTAAAATCTGTTAAGAGAAGTTGAGTGGGCACTCTACTAGGCCATCCTGTAGAGTTAGAGGAACTTGCTTTAAAGATATTCTGCATGTGGGGATGTTGGTAGACTAGCGCTCTAATTGCTATCCCTAAAGCAGATGCTAAATGTCACATAGTATTAAGAAACCCTTAAAACAAATTTTGTGTCATATGCTATGATTTCGATGAAGCCTGGGGACTTCATGAAAAAGAATGTGAATCCTGTAAGAATGCAGGATTCAGACACATATGGTCCCAACGATGTCCAATGAGCTACCCGTGACCTCTTTGTCTCTTCTGTGACTACATACCTGTCCCTTGCTTTATGTCAACCACACTGGCCAGTTTGCTCTTATTCAACCTTCTAAACAAACTGCAAGTCCTGAATGTGTTGTGGGCTGAGATTTGTACTCACTACATGGATTTCACATGCAATCAATTATTCTGGAGGTTTCTGGAAATGGTAGGACTTCTGGTAATCACAGAATTTATTTTTTTGTTTTGTTTATTAGTGTATTGCAATCATACATCTTGAAGTATTTCTGGGTGGTTGACATATACATGCACTCATCGGTCAATTAGCCCTCCTCCAATTCCCAGCGACCCTGCCTCCCCCCTCCCTTCTTCCCATTTTCAGCATAGTAGTTGACTTTGATATCTTTGTGTATGTCCATCCTGTGCACTAGTTTGTTTCCCTCTCCTTCCCTCCCATCTCTCCCAGTTAGTTCACCTTCTTCACTCATCTGAGGTTTCTCTCTTTGTCTGGAGTCCCTCCTGTGTGGGGTCATGGCTCATCCTCCTGTGACTTCAGTGCTGGGGTACTCCGGGGTAGGGCCGGGGGCTCGATTGCCCTGAGTCCCCAGCGCCGGGGGTCTTCAGGGGTGGGGCTGAGGGCTTGTCCGCCCTGTGTCCCCAGCACCAGGGGTTATCTAGGGGCATGGCCAAGGGCTCACTTGCCCCGCATCACCAGGGCTGGGTTTCTCTGGGGGTGGGGCTGAGGGCTCGCCCGCCCTGCGTCCCCAGTGCCAGGGGTTCTCCAGGGGCAGGACCAAGGGCATATCCACCCTGCTTCCCAAGCACTGGGGTGAGGGGTTCTCCAGTGGCAGGGCCAAGGGCTCATCCACCCTGCATCCCCGGCACCGGGGGTCTCTGGGGGCAGGGCCCAGGGCTTGCCCACCCCATGTCCCCAGCACGGGGGGGGAGGGGTTCTCTGGGGACGAGGCCAAGGACTTGCTTGCCCTGCGTCTCCAGCACCAGGGAGGTCTCCAGGGATGGGGCCGATGGCTTGCCTGCCCCACGTCCCCAGCGCCTAGGGGAGGGGTTCTCTGGGGGTAGGGGTAAGGGCTCACTTGCCCCGTGTCCCCAGAGCCAGGGAGGTCTTCGGGGGTGGGGCCAAGGGCTCGCCCGCCCCTCGTCCCCAGTGCCAGGGGGAGGGGTTCTGTGGGGGCGGGGCCAAGGGCTCACCCACTCCGTGTCCCCAGCGCTGGGGCGTCTCCGGAGGCGGGGCCGAGGGCTCACCCCACATCTCCAGCACTGGGGGGGAAGGGTTCTCTGGGGGTGGGGCCAAGTGCTCACCTGCCCAGCATCCCCAGTGCCGGGAGTGTCCGGAAGCAGTTCCGAGGGCTCGCCCGCCCCACGTCCCCAGTGCCAGGGGAGTCTCCGGGGGCGGGGCCGAGGGCTCACCCACCCCACGACCCCAGCACCGGGGGGTTTCCAGGGGTGGGGCCAAGGGTTTGCCCGCCTTGCATCCCCAGTGCGGGGGTCTATAGGGGTGGGACCAGGGGTTGACCCGCCCTTGTTCTCAGTGCTGGGCTGCTGGGGGGGCCATGTCTCATCTACCTATGTCCTCGATTCTGGGGAGTTCCACAATGGTGTTGGGCTGCTCATGGGGGGCCATGGCTCACCGATTTGTGTTCTTAGAGTTGGGCTGCTCCTGTGTATGGCCACCTCATCTTTGTCTCTCCTCATCCCACCCTTTGCAGGAGCAGAGGCTCACGGTCCGCCCCTTGAAACCATCGTCGTTGTAGGTGCAGGTCTGGATTAACTTGGGCTTCATCATATTCTAGAGTTTCAATGGTGGTCTATAGTCGCTGCTTTCAAAAGAATCTGCTATCTCTTTGCTGTTGGTCTCCAGGAGTCACGGTGTAGGCATGGCCATGCATAGATGGCACCTTCGCCTCCACTCTCCACTTACCAGGAGAAATGCGTAGAGTTCTGCTTAGCCCCCCCACTCTGTTCGCTGCCTCACACTCCGCTGCTCTTTGGCTCTCTTTGTTTTGTTGAGTTTTGGCTGCCCTACTTTTCTTGTTAAGAAGCACTCTTCCCGCCAGCCAAGTTCCAAGTTTTGGAGTACTGGTGCCACGCGGCCTCCCTTTATCTCACTCACCCATGTTCTTGTTGCTGGGCGGTTCTGGGGGGCCAGCCATATCCGTTCATGTCCTCAGTGCTGGGGTGTTCTGTGCCGGTGCTAGGCTATTCCAGGGGGGCCGTGTTTCACCCACTCATTTTTTCGGTGTTGGGCTTCTCCTGTGCCTGGCTGACTCATCTGTGTCTCTCCATGTCACTTTCTTTGTGGGGACTGAGGCTCGCATCCCACCTTTTGCAATCGTCACCATTGTAGGTGTGGATCTGGTTCTACCTGGGCTTCATCATGGTCCAATGTCAACTGCTTTCGATGGTGGGCTATAATCGCTGGTTTCACAAGAATCAGCTGTTTCTTTGTGGAGGATCCTGGGGGCTGTGGTGCTGGCGTGGCTCAGCCAAGATGGCGCCTTTGTCTCCGCTCTCCACTTACCAGGTGAAGTGCTTTGAGCTCCCTACCGCCCTCCGCTCTTTCCACTGCCTCACATTCTGCTGCACTTTGGCTCTCATTGTTTTGTTGAATTTTGGCTATCCTTCTTTTCTTGTCACGAAGCAGTCTTCCCGCCCACTGAGCTATGACTCTCAGAGTGCCGGTGACATGCTGCCTCTCGCTATCCCGCCATCTTGGTTCTCTGCAGAATTTGGTTTTGTTGCATGGATATTTGGCAAATTTTTGTTAGTGAATGTAGCCATGACTGTATTTATGATCTATAGCTCCTTGGATATTTAACTTATATCTTTACAGAAGCAAGCAAACTTTACTTATCTTCAATCCTGCACCTCACATTGCCAATTACACGGTCTCCAAATTTAGTGTTTATTTCAATACAGTATTGTACAGGTTGGTAGCTGGAACAGAAAAACCTGCCTATTTGCTTCTTTCTCTAAGAAAGATTTTCTTTTATATGAACTAAACTAGATTTTATAGTCAGCTCTTAACCCTGTTGCCTTTGTTGCTGTCATTTCCATCATCATGCATAATACAACATGATGCTTTTTATCTCAAAGATGTTTTCAACGCTAATAGTTTTATCCATTTGTGGCACTGCCTAAGAACTATTTGTCTTGAAGCACTACAATATAAGCCTTCTAAATGAGAAATAATTGAGTCTTATCTTTGAACTTTCTGGATGTTTGGTTTTACATAAAGTTACAGATTAAACAGCTGGATAAATTGGGCACTGTGTCTCTTCACACAGGTAATTTGGTGCCATGCCAGAGATGTGGGAGTGCTAGAAACAGTATCTTTCTCTACCAGATGGCCTACAAACACAACACTATTTCAATGGAAAGAATTTTTCTCTTAAACAAATATTCGGTATTGTGGTGGTCTTAAAGTGTGGTCCAAGGCTAGTACCTTCAACATTATATGGAAACTGGTAAAAAATGCTAATTTCAATCCTCATCCCAGGTCTGCTGAATCGGACACTCTGAGGGTGGGGCACATGCATTTGTGTTTAACAAACCCTCCATGTGATTCTGAGGTATCCTAAAATATGAGGACCATTGCTTTAATTAAACAGTCTAAATGTCAGGATCTGGTTTTCATCTTTAAATTAATGGCATTCATAAATCTGAGCCAAGAGAAATAATTTATATCCTTATTTTCTCTTTTTGTCTACAGATACATTTACATTTTGCCCATTTCATACCTCTATGCTCTGCTGATAGCAATGTAATGAAGTATTTTATTCCTTTCCCTTAATCAAGCTTTTTATTTATTTTGCTATTTGTTTTACTTTTTCACATCTTTTGGGTATTTGGGACATCCTGACCTGAAAGCATAATTCCAAATGTAGCCCATTCCTATAGCAAAGTGCTAAGATTCTGCCAAACACACTTCTATTTTTAGCCCTACCACAGAGGAAGCTTTTATATCAATCTTAACATCAATATTTTTTTCTATCTCAATGTAAAAATGTTCAGAAAATCATCACTCACTTAGAGAAAGGTTAAGAGTTGTAATGTGGAATTATAAGCCCCAATCTTGGCTAAAGTGTGTGTGTGTGTGTGTGTGTGTGTGTGTGTGTGTGTGTTACTGTGGATTGACCCCAGAGGCATTCTACCTCCAGCTACATTCCCAGCACTATTTTATTTTTTAATCTGAAACATGGTCTTGCTAAGTTGCTGAAGGCCTTGCTACATTGCTATAGCTAGCCTTGAACCTGTGATCCTCCTGTCTCAGCCTCCCAAGTACTGAGATTACAGCCATGTACTACCATGCCTGGCTTAGCTAAATTATTCTTAATTTCTAAGGTTGGTATCAAAAGATAGTCACACCTGCTGCAAGATATAAAATCTTCTATTTCTTCAGAATTATAGACTTATTTATTTGTGGTTGTCCTTCCAAATGGTATTTATTTCTTTTTTGAAAATACATGAGTTTCTGAATCTAAAATCTTGCATTCAGTAAAAGAAGGTGCAATATTTCACAACTGATTTCTGTTGTATTCGGTTCTTTCTTAAGAAAAATAAGTTAAGAATACTGTAAAACATTTCATAGCACTCACGAAAATCATTTTGGAATTTAACTGCATAGAGAGAATTTTTATACAGGCCAAACTTTCACAATAGCAGAACTATGAGTAGTGTTTCTTCAAAGATTGTATCTAAACAGTTCTGACAAACTGACATCAAGCAGGAACAGTTTCACAGTAGATATTATCTCAATTCTAAATGGTGAACAACAAGGCAATGGACAAACTCATTTTCTTTTTAGTTTATATTGTGGCATACTACAAATATACCACAAGACATGAAACAAGAACACAGAACACCTGGGCTCTAGTCTTAGTTTTATCATTTACTAGGCATGAAATATTATGAGCAGACACTAGAAGTTGCTCCATTATATGGATTCATTCCTATTTTAATAATATTTGAATCTCCATGTTCAGCTATACACATGCCTTCCCAGAACAACAACAAATTTTCCAAGACCCTTTTCCAGTCAGATGTGGTCATGTGACTAAATGATATTGCCAGAAAAAGGAAGAGTGTGATTTCTAGAAACTACCCTTCCCTTTCTTCCTTTTTCATTTTAATCCAATTGGGATCATAATTGCTGGAGCTTCATTGAGCCTTCTTTGACCAAATGTGACCTTGGGAATGAAAGCTTTATATTGCAGAGCAATAAAATTAAGGGAGCTTGTATCCCTGACTGGCAAAATCATACAGCATCCTTGAACTTGAGAAAGAAATAAACATAAGGACCAAAAAAAGAAAGAAATTCTATTTCATTTAAACCAGTGTTTTGGGTTTGTCTTTCAGTCGATCCTAATCTCAACTAATAAACTAGGCATGATATTTAATCACTTTGAGCCTCAGCAGTCTTCAGTCTTGTAAAATGCAAATATCTTATTTACAGGGCAATTGTTGGTATTTATTAATATGTGTAAAAGTGTTCCAAAGTAATATAAAAATGTCATCAACTTAAATTATGCAATAATTTATAATAGCAATTGTCAGTAAAAATCAGGACTGATATTTTTATATATGTTGATTTTTTTTTCCTTAAGTACAAACACATTTAAGAAGATTCTTGGTCAATTATTATTAAGATGACTTAGCATAAACTACATTAGACTCATAACCTTTGCAAATAATTATGATTTTTCAACATTTCAATAGATAGTTTTCATTAACCATTATCTAAAGGTAGGTTCTGAAAACTTTAAAGTTCATGTTTTGAATAAATTTTCCAGGGGATTTTTTTTTAGCAAAACTAATTGAATAGGTACTTATTGTGATACTGTGTAACTAAATTCTGTTTCTGCTGATCTGTTGCCCACCCCCTTGAGTCTCTGGGAAAGTGGAACTTTTTCATTTCTCTCCTCAGAAACTCAAAGATGATCGATACCATAAGAATGTTGCCAGGCGTGGTGGCGCACGCTTGTAATCCCAGTACTTTGGGAGGTGGAGACCGGAGGATCGGGGTTCACGGCCAGTCTCAGCTCTCTCTCTCTCTCTCTCCCTGTCTCTCTCTCTCCGTCTTTCTCTCTCTCTATTTAGTGAGGCCCTCCGCAACTTCGTGAGACCCGGTTTCAAAATAAAGTATAAAAAAATAGGGCCGGGGGCGTAGCGTGGAGGTAGAACGCCCCTGGGTTCAATCCCCAGTACCGCAAAAAAAAAAAGAATGTTATTTTATTGCCATTACAAATAATAAAGATGCAAATATAGTTAAGGGAAAACCTCATCCAGGGATATTTGAGAATGCAATTAATATTTTTAGTAGACTTGTTGCCATTTTTTAATGTCAACATAAAACATACCAAGGCCCTACCGCATGTTTTCTCCCATATATGGAAGCTAAAGAGAAAACAGGGAAGAAATGGCACCTGATGAATGAGGAGAGAGACCAGGGGAATACTTGAAGGGGATTGGGAGAAAAAGAAGGGGAGAGGAAGGGGAGATTTGGGGGAGAGAACAGACCAAATAATGTTATGTGTGTATTTGAATGCATTGCTATGAATCTCACTATCATGCACAGGGAGGGAGGGAAAGGGAAAAGGAAGTGTGGGGAGGGAAACAGACCAGGTGATGGTGTGCGCATGTATCATTATGAATCTCGCTATGGTGTACAATTATAATGCACCACTAAGAGATTAATAGAAAAGAAAATAAAAAAGAATATCAAAGGACCTAAATATTCCAAGCAATCGTGTTTTACGCTTTAACTCAGAGCTCTGGAGTTTTCTGGATTATATATTACTTCAAGTGCTGTAGAAAAATCAAACTTCATGTGGGCTGAATCAGAGGTATTTTTGTGACCTTCATCCCACTCAGACATGTCTTCCATAGCTGGACTACAGTTTTCATGAAACAGCATTTTGTGGCCTGCAGAGTTGCTTGTGTATCACATGAAGCTCCCAGTAACCAATAAACGAAGCTTATACATACTTGTGGTTTTCATCAGAAAAATCAACTTTGATTTGATTATAATCTAACACCATAGTATTTGTACTACTCAGTAGACATAAAATACACAACATTCATATCCTCTGATTTGCTTTGTTGCATGATGTTAGATCATGAAAATTTAGTATACTTGTGTAAGAAAAGAAGGAGGACTTTCATTAAGTTATGACCCACGAGTACACGCTGTTTTTAATAAGGGGAAGTGTTTATTTGATAATTTTGTGTTTTGTTTTGGCTGCATCTTTTTAAAAAATATTGCTAATTTTTTGTCAAGGACTCCTAAGGGAAATTTCTTTTTAAATTCTAAGAAAAACTTTTCTCTTTTGATGAGGATACATGTATGCATTCAAATATATTTATATCAAATATTAACTAATGTATATTTTGAATAGTAAAAAAGAAATTCAAGCCAGGCATGGTGGCGCCCGCTTGTAATCCCAGTACTTGGGAGGCGAAGACCGGAGGATCCAGGTTCACGGCCAGCCTTAGCTACTTAGTGAGGCCCTCCGCAACTTCATGAGACCCGGTTTCAAAATAAAAGTATAAAAAATAGGGCCGGCGGTGGAGCTCAGAGGTAGAATGCCCCTGGGTTCAATCCCGGGTACCTCAAAAAAAAAAAAAAAAAAAAAAATTCAGTTATTCAAGTTTTTT
>PVJS01005589.1:0-35750 GCA_004027185.1 Glis glis
AGAGGAGAGAGAGAGAGAGAGAGAGAGAGAGAGAGAGAGAGAGAGAGCGCTGAGGCTGGCCGCGAACCCGGATCCTCTGGTCTCCACCTCCCAAAGTACTGGGATTACAAGCGTGCGCCACCACGCCCAGCGCTGGAATTTTTAAAATTACAAATTGAACAAAACAAAAAGTCTTAATGAAAATAAAATTGAGAAATCACAACCTTTCCATCTACATTTCTAGGTGACCTAAACAAAAATATCTCCTCAGATTCATAACATACGCTTTGTAAGTCCATCTACATATCAAGGGTGAGCTTCTTATGATTGACAGTAATTCAACATAGTATTTCTGATACAATATGAAGTGGAATGAGTACACTGTGGTTATGCTCTTCTAAATGTTTCCAGTTAAATATAAAAATCTCCAAATTGTTTTCAAAACTTTGGTTAGTGTGAGTTAACTTCTATCACCTCTTAATTAGTCTTTTACTTTTAATGGCAAATTTTAGAATTTCATCTTTTTAAATGGGATAAATTTCAGGATTCTGATTTCTTACTAAAATGATTGAGCTACATATATGAAGTAAAACAATTGGCTACTTTTAAAAATGACAGTGAACAAATAATTACTCACATATTTCTATTTAAATGACATAAACAAATGGTTTTTCTATTTTTTTTTTTTTTGGTACTGAGGATCAAACCCAGAGGCATTCTACCTCTGAGCTATACCCCCAACCCTTTTTATTTTTTATTTTGAAACAGGGTCTCACTAAGTTGCTGAGGGCCTTGCCAAGTTGAGACTGGCCTTGAAGCTGTGATCCTCCTGTCTCAGCCTCCCAAGTACTGGGATTATAGACATGCACTACTATGCCTGGGTGTTTTTTCTAACTCAAGCAATATTTTTCTTTGAAGAACTGGATGATTTTTCTAACTTAAGCAATATTGTTCTATGAAGAACTCTTGATTTAAAATTCTGCCCTCACCCATATTCTATTTTTATTATGATTGTGTGTTACGCACAATTAACACAATTAACCACAATTAACTTTTCTATTTCATTGTGAGCTACTTCAGTACAAGGAGTATTCCCTATTCATCTGCCCCAACCAGCCTCCTAACATGTATATATTTCCCAGCATGATAGTAGAACAGTATAGGAACTGGGCTGTTAACTATTTATTAATATTAATACTGTAATTATTTATTTTTATTAAACAGAAATAAACTTCTAATGATCTAGGAACAAGGAGCAGAAACACAGCCATCAAATTTAAATCTAAAATCACTGCTCACTTAGTATTTAACCTTAGTTGTCACTTAGCCTCTCCCTATCTATATTTTACTTTCCTTACCATTGGAATGAAGAGATTAATAGCCAAATTCCTTTAAGAAACCTAAGGGAAGACTGATTACATTTCTGATCATATCAATTAAAAGTTCCAGCAATATTTAATAAAGCCATGCACATGTGCTCATACCTGGTGAACAAGTTCAACCCAAACACCAAATCTCCTAAATAAAAGATAGTTACAGACATGAATGAAGTGTAGCTTTAGGCTGGAACTCACGGTAGCCCATATAATTGGTTTTTAAGATTTTGATGACCTCTGTTATACTAAAAGACAAATGAAAAGTGCCTTTCCAGCAGTCCCTTGCTGATTAGTTGAACTATGTACACCAGTACCTTTGTTAAGGAAATGAATTAAGTATCAAAGCACCTCCTGTGCTGGATGCATTATAATAATGATGGGACAGAAAAAAAGTGGGAAATGTCTGCAGATGAACTCCCAGAGTCCTTGTTTCATTTAGGTTTCAATGGTGACACCTCTGATGTTGGCAAAGCTACAATCAATATTATCTCACACTTCAATAGCACCTACTGAGTTTTTTCTACAGTCACTCTGGTGAAAGAAACTGGTGATTTTCCAAATTCTCCTGGATATTTTTTTTAAATCTGGATCATAAGCCAGGCACAGGAAGACAAGTATTTCATGATATCACTCATATGTGGAATCTAAAAAAATGGTGTCATAGAAATTGAGAGTTGAATGGTAGTTACCAGAGGCTGGGGAGAGTGAGGGGAGGAATAGGTAAATATTGATCAGTGGGTACTAAGTTTTAATTAGATAGGAGAAAGAAGTTCTAGTATTTATTGCATAGTAGGGAATAGATAACAATAATGTACATTTCAAAAAATAGAGGTTTTAGAAAATTTTCACCTTTATGGTAAAATGATAAATTTTTGAGGAGATAGATATGTTTAACCTGATTTAAACATTATATAATATACACAGTATCAGATCATGTTTCTCCATTAATTCGTATAATTTTGAGCAGGACGTGAGGCACATGCCTGTAATCCCAGTACTTGGGAGGCTGAGTAAGGAGGATCAGAGGTTGGAGGCCTCAGCAACTCAGTGAGACTCTCAGCAACCTAGTGAGACCCTGTTTCAAACCAAAAAAATAAAAAGGGCTGGGAGTATAGCTCAGAGGTAAAATGCCCTTGGGTTCAATCCCTAGTAACATACTGACACACACACAAGGTATAATTTTTTTATGTTTTTATGTATCAGTTAAAAATAAATTTAATTTAAAACAGAAAATCAATTAATTCCAAAAAATATTAAGAATCTAGATCAAGTGCTCTGTTAACCTCAAAGTAAGAACATTTTACAGACTTCAAAATGTTTCCCATGCATTCTAATTTGAAAACCTTAATTCATTTTTCAGCTTTTTTCTGGTTTCTTCAGAAAGGCCTGGTTTCCTGGATTTATAAAAGTGGGCATTCTTAAGATTATAATGGGCTCAGATAATAATGCATCTTTAAAAAAAAATGAGACTATAATCGTCTTTAGTTTTCTAACTCATGATTTCCTTCAGATTGGTTGCCCTGCTGCAGTTATATCTGCCTGATACAAGGAATTTGCAAAAACGTCTATTTTCAATTTCCCTTTACAATTTTGATAGCAAGCTCTGTTTCCTAATTCTTCTAAGGTCATTTGCTCATCAGTCATAGATGGCTATGTTGTTTTTTCCTGACTATCTGGCTTTTCCCTTCTTTTGGTGCAGAACTCTCCTCTTAATGAACCTGTACCATGGTTCCCCTGGGGCTGAGCCCATCTGCCCTACTCAACCCACACACACAGGGTGGACCTGAGGCCCAGCCCCCACTCTCCCAGGGGCAGTCATTAATCTCCTTGGATACAGCATGTTAGGGGTAGGTATATGATGCAATCAGGGTCAATCAGATGCATTCCCTCAAATTTGCTGTGTGGATAAGTAGACTTTCTCTCCATTTTAGATCATGAGCCACAGGGATACAAATAGGCTTGGAACTAACAGCAGCTATCTCCCTGTCAAGCAGAGTAACCCCTTGAGACTGAAGCTAACATGTGCAGAGAAGCAAAGAATCAAGACTAAGAAGCCAGTTGATCATATCAGTTGAGCCCCTGCATCAAATTAGGCCTGTTATGTAAGCCCACTCACACCCTTTACATTCATGATCTTTGGAATTAAATTTCTATCACTTGCTAATAGGAAAGTCCTATACTAAATCCCTGTCCATATTTCTTATTTTGCTGGCTGTCATGTTCTTTATCATCTCTTCCCTTCTCTAGCATCTATGTTTTTTTCAGGGATTGAATCCAGTACCTCAACCATGCCACCATGGATCTACACCGCCAGTCTCTTGGCTTCTTTCTTTATATAAGGAGGGGACACCTGTTTCTTACAGCATCCAGGGTTTTTTAATATAAAGGTCTCTTTTCCCATTGTTCAATTTTTCAGATACCTAGAAAACTTGAAAAAAAATGAAGACTCTCTCTCTAAGAGAGCCAAGTTTAGCATATGTAAATAAATCTTGCTAGCTCTTCTACATACTCTGGTGGTATACCTCTCTGTCTCCATCCTCTTCCCTACACTGCAACATTTATACAAAAACTTTTTAAAACTTTTATATATAAAACCCATGTCATTTTTCTATCCCTAATGATTAAAGAAACACTACTATTTTTATACTTCTCTTAAAACAGGCAAAATATTAGAATAGTAATTACTAGAAGCTGGGAAGGGTAAGGTGAGGGGAACTGAGGAAAGGTGGATAAGAGGTACTTATCCCACCAGTAATAAGTTCTCATGTTCTACAGTGACTATAACCTATTATATAATTTATGAAGAACTATAATAGAGAAGCAGGAAGGCTGCAAAACATAAAGAAATGAAAAAGAGATGGAAATTTTATTTATACTGATTTGATCAGTACACATTGTATACATGTACTGAAATAGCACAATGCATCCCATAAATATGCATCATTATTAATGGGTTAATTAAAAAGAGTAAAAAAATTTTTAAAAACATGCAAAATAAGGACATCCCTCCCTCAGTTGATTTCCAACATAATAAAATATATTGAAGAGAATATTCCAGTAAAAGGTCCCCCAAAGAATAAAGTACAAAGTAGTTCCTCCATGTCTGATAATTTGCTACTACCAAATTTAGTTATCATGCAAATATAAATAATTTCCAAAATTTTTAACATTGTATAGTAAATTAAATATTATTTAGCCTGTATTAAGGCTTCCAAACACATCTCTTCCAAACACCAAACTACCAGAGGAAGATGTGTCTATTAGATGGTCAAATTTCTCTCAGCACAACGGCTCTGAGATCATTCCTATTTCTGTAAATAGCTTGTGTTATAGTTAGATAGAATGTCCCCTGAAGACCTCAGGCATTAGTGTTTGGAGTTGATGTAACTGAGTCATGAGGGTTGCAATCTCATCAGTAGATATATTTTATCAGATAAATCTCATTATAATGGATTTATCTGGGTGGTAACCTAGGCTGATGGGGTTTGGCTTGAGAAGATCGGCTTTAGTCTTTGAATGCCTTTGCTTGCTGGCTCACTCTGCTTCTGGACTCCATGTTATGAGAGCAGAGCCTTGCTCTCTCCCTCTCTCTGCTTCCCGCTTCCATGCCCTGAGCTTCAGACCCTCGTCTCACATGGACTGAACCCGGAATCTCCAAAAAGCTGTGAACAAATAACTCTTCCTTTCTCTAAGTTGTGTGGTCAGTCAATTTGGATTATACCAGTTAGAATGTTGACCAAGACTGCATGTTTTGCAACAGACCCACAGCATTTCCAAACAATGTAATGATGTCACTTGAATCATTCTAGACAACAGTGTCTGACATCTTTTATAGCCCTGAACTGGCCACTAAGGAATCTCCTGTATATTTCATTACTTCATATATTGTGGAGAGTATATTATTTCTGTAAAATCTGGCTTTGAGCTAACTAGGATAAATGTGATTATTTTCCTGGAGTCTTAATAACAATTCAATTTTGATGCCTTGTTTTTTTTAAGAAGCTAGCTGTATGTTTTTTTAAGAAGCTAGCTGTATGGATCTCATAAGACTTTTTAATAAAAGACCATGAAATTTGAAATAAAAAAACTCAAGTTTAATTTATGTTGTACTACCTACTTGATCTTTGAATTTGGACAAGTCACAAATTTCTAAACCCCAAGTCCTTTAGCTGATATATGGGATGAAATCTAACCTACGGAGTTGTGTGAATAAACTATTCAGTTTGTGAAAATGTGTCTTATAAAATATAAAGTATGCTACAAATATCAGTTACTTATATATACAGATCATACATGCATGCACACACAGCTTTATGGTTCAAAGGAATAATTTTGTAAAAGGTTAACTTCAACCAAAGACAACATCCAAAGTTTTGGGATTATCTTGTCCAGGAGTGGAATGCAATAAGATACACTGAGTGACTTTAGAAAGGTCAAAGGCAGAACTAAAGAAATTCAAGACGCTTGCAGGCAGTGCTATAAGGAACAACAGTAAGGTATGTTCAGTTACAAAATGAATGAACTGAACATGAAGGCAGTAACCTGCCTCCACATAGGAATGGCTGTGATATACACCTACCCCAACTCCTGCTCCAAGTCACTGCATTGTCTTAAGACTCTGTAATTAACTCTCCAGGCAATTGGAAAGAGGGAAGTTAATAATTAGTTAGCAATTTTCTTTTTAAATTATTATTTTATTGCTTTATGATGCATGGTAATTGTTTATCATTCTCCACTGTGGACAGAGCTACCATACCCCTGAAAAATACCATGTTATAGAAACCTGAAAACACAATTTGCATTCCAGAAGAAGCTTTCCAAGAGTAACAGAACAGGTTCATATTTTACCACCAATAAGGATATGAAACTAAAATGCCATTTTTCCAGCTGAAAATCATTTAGCACAGGTCCCAGCAGTTTCCTCTACCCTTAAAGCAAGTATGTCAGTTACAGCTGGTGTGGAATATAAAACCAAATGTCTAAATCTCAGCAATGGACCAACCAGACCTGGTCCAATCTAATCAATACATATCCCTGTGCTATTCCCAAGTGCAAATTCTATATCTCATTATGACAAAAAGGTCTCTGCAGACAAAAGACATTCTCCCCCCTTCAGCTTTTAGGTGCCAAATTCAAGGCTGAATTGTTCATTTCATTCAGACATTTCAAAGAGGACTTCCTGGATGTGTTCCTTTAAAATGCAGGCATTGCTAAGAATATGTAATGTTTTGAAAAGATGCAGTGATTTCCTGACAAAGAACTTTTAGCAAAATTATTTAGGCTGAAAATCAAGTCTGAACTCCTTTCCTTCTCCAACAAAAATGATATTTTACAGCTTTGTTCACATAAAATTCAAGGACTCCCTGATTTTCATCCTTTTTTAGAGCCACCTCCCTCATTTCACAGACTAGCTCCCATCTATATAATGGGTTGACCACATTTAAGTAAAGCTGTGCTAAATTATTTACATCCATGTCCTCACATCAGGCTTCCCAATACATGTTTAAGACAAATAGGATATAGACACAGAAACCTAGTCTCAGGGAAGTTTAATACCATGCCTAAGATCACACAGTAATTCACAGCACTAGTATGGCATCTACCCAAAGGCTGTGTTCTTTCCATTTCATTCACTTGCCATGCTTTATGTGCAACATTAATATCACACACACTCAGTTGGTCCCAGGCAACTCACCTTCCTTAATCTACCATACTCCCAGTACACTTTCTATCAAAGGCTACTTTCCAATTCATTCACAGAACCTCATTCCTTTTAATATTAAAGGCTTTTTCTTTGAGGCAACAAAACCTTATATATCATGGCAGGTTAGTGCATTGTCTGGGTTGGAATCCTGATTGTGTGGCTTTGGACAATGCACAGCAGTTTCACCTCTATAAAGATTTTATGGGAACCATGAGTCCTTATCCATGTAAAATATCTAGCATATAGTACCTGACACATAGGAAGCCTTCAATAAATGCTTGCCGTTATTATTATTTGAGGTATATACTGCTACTTAGACTATTTACCAGAAACATATCTCTATTTTCCCTCCTGTTCTTCTCAGTAGACTTTTCCCTTTTGCTTTCTTCATTTGTATATTAAATCGGAATGGATAGAGATTAATTCAGTAAAGTAGTTGGTATAGCAATTGTATTTTGTATAGTATTCAAGAGAACTGTCTGCAAAGGGGGGTCACTGGCAGCTGGCACTTCCAGGAGAAGTCATTAAGGTTTGTTCTAAACAATCCATTTACAGTTTTGCTGAATCTATGAAAGGGACAAAATAGTCCTATCAACTTTTTGAAAGTTAAAGTTCTCCATTCTAAAACTTGTCACTTGCATGTAATAAGACACGCATATAACCAATTACAACATTTTTAGTCACACATTTCTTATTTACAAAAACTAAAACAAAGGAAATAAAGTGATGTTGACCTTTATCAGAAGGACTGTAAGAAACTTTTTAAAAATTATCATTAACAACTAAAAATAGTGAACATGGTACACAAATTCCCAATTTCAAGAAAAGGTATAATAAAAATTGTCTCACAAAGGGAAGGGTAACTTTAATATCTTACCAATATTTTCAAAATGCTAAGAAAAATAAATAGAAAGGTGGCAAAACTGATAAGATGTTTGCAAGTAAATCCCTTAAAACCTTCAATCTAGAATGTCTTTATTGGTATGTTTACTTAGAAGCCTGGGGGTATAGTTCAGTGGTAGAGTGAAAGGCTCTGGTTTCAATCCCCAGAACTGCAAAAGAAACTAATAATATATATAATTGTACATATATAATTTTACATATGTAACATATTACATATGCATATTTCTAGCCAGTGTTTAAAGGCATGAGAAAAATGCTTGTGATAATTAACTAGAGAGAGAGTAGAAAGAATGAAAAACACTGATTATAAGAAAATTTACTAAAGTATTAGGATTATTATTTCAGGTGAGTAGATGGGTAATTTTGATTTTCTTCTTTTTTTTTTCCTAATCCAACATGAGGTACAAAAGAGGAAATAAGAACTTTGGAGGTCGGGGATGTCGTGAAAAGCTTTGGGAGCAGGCAGGATACAGGCGGCAGAGACTGACTTGGCATCCAAGCAGGTTCTGGGCAGAAGCATGAACATAAACTGATATAACCAGGAACCCCTAAAAATTTACCCAGCAGTGAGTTCTCAAAAGATAGTGTGGGCAGTGAAGAAGCATGTCCCCAGAAGGATGTGTATATTTGTACCTACAGATTAGAAAAGGAACCAGCCTGCCTCTTCTTTTTCACATTGACCCTAAAAGCAGGCAGAACTGTTATAACACATAAAGAAATGTTTGCTGAATCCAAACTACCTCAGAAAGGCTTTCCAGAATTTACTTAGAAAACATCAATATCAATAGTGCAGAGAATATGGCCCACACAGGCATGATTACATTATAAAAGCATCGTTCACTTTTCAAATACAGGGATTTACTAGTGTGTTCTGTCTGGCTGAAATAGAGTAGAGTGAAAAGAAAACTTCGGGGCTGATTATTTCTGACCCATGTGAACTTTACTAAGGACTGACTTTTTGTAGAGTTTGAATTTTTAAATCCAGCTTATCATTACTGCTGAATCCTAATGTTTCACCTTCAGCCATCACTAAATGAAGATATTTCTTCCTCGTGCCTCTTCTGCAATCCAGTTTGCATGAGGCTGCCTTGAAAAGATTTGTGTGCCTCACGCTGAAGTGTTCTTCCAAAGGAGGCTGGATCTAGAATCTTGCCCCTCTTGGTTTACATTTTTAAATTATAGAGCATATTTCTCATGACATTAAAAATGTATTCACTGATCAATTCAACAATATTTAATGAAACCTACCATGAACAGAGAGCGATGTATGAAAATGATACATGTATATACTTTAACCCAATGGTACATACAGCCTTTCAGAGTCCTAAACCATTACCAAATACCAGGAAGTAACTTTGCTGAGAATTAGAGAACAGAGTCAGATTTCAAAATTATTTCTCACTCAGTGGTACTGAAATGAATTGAAATGTAAACTGAGAGATTTGTTTCAGTTCCCTAAAGCTCTGGAAAACCAAAAGGAGTATGTCTTCCATTCCCAAACTGCTCACATGTGCTTACTGACAGCATTGATCTCCCCGCTAATGATAGCATGAAGGGTTCCAATTAAAAGAGTTTCAATAACTTTGCTCAATGAATCATGCAAGAGATTAATTATTCTCAGAAAAAACACCAAAAAGATTTGGTTTTATAATAAGTACTTAAAAAGAGCTCAATATGATTCCTTAATGTTAGTTATATAAAATCTACATAATTATACTAATCTTTTGGTAAGTAGAATTAAATAACAAATATTTCAAATTTGCCAGCAGGGATTATCATTTTGGAGAATGTAATGAGGGTTCTTAGAACACAGAGGAAGCCAATTCAGCTCTTCCTAGCATTTCATTTCCTGTTTTATCTTCCTAGATTGTTGCTATCAATCCTGTTAAATGATGCCTCATGAAGTTAAAACACTAAACTGCATGCAGTAACAGATTTTTGTTTTGCTTTGTTTTGGTACTGGGGATAGAACCCAGAGCCTCATGTATGCTAAGCATGTGCTCTACCACTGAGTTACACTCCCAGCCAATAAAAGATACATTTATGTCATATAGTTACAGTTCTGACTCCACCAATCTGGAAGGAAAGGCTTTAAGATCAAAATTCATCTTTTTAATAGACTGACAAAGCAACTAAGTTACTAAAAGTCCAGACTTTCTTTGTTATCATTCTGACAGGAAAAAAAAAATCCCTTAAATGTTCCTTAAACACATTCCCCAGGTTAGAACTGGGAATCTGCATTTCTTGAAGAGCTCATCAAACTAAGAGATGCTTTAAATAAAGAACTAAAATAAAGAAGAGAAAGACTATAGTTCTAAGTTTTATGGTCAAGGTCTGATAAACTCCCCTGTAAAATATTAAAATGTAGTACTATGCTATTCTCAATTTATAAGTATCAAAAACTATTTTTTACTAGTCTGCTAATTTCTTAAATTCCTGACAACCCAACAAAGCACCAATCAATCTAACAGTTATAGAAGTTCATAAGCACAAAGCACATTTCACATTAAACAGATAAAAACAGATACAAAATTAATGATCTTGCCTAGGTATTGGCTTTCAAACATTTTCATAATTAGTCACTTGCCATCGAATTTAAATTAAGGGCATCTATATGTACTTTCCTTACTCTATTACAGCAGACTTTATATGAAAATCGAGGAGTTCTAGAATAGAGGACCCTAACAGCTGGGTATCATGCCTCAGGCAGTTGCTGAAGGCATCAAGATGAGCTTAAAAAAAAAAAGTAGGCCTCAGAAGCTTTGCAAATCAACATTTAGAGACATTAGATTATCCTAAAACCGACGAACATGTGGTATCATTTACTATTCATATGTATTTTGGGCAGGGATGAAGCACCTGGTTGATCCCAAGCATAGTAAGGGGCCATTTCTACTCCAAACAGCAAAGACTATCCTGCTCCAAGTTCAGTTACCACTCCTTCAATAAAGGCAGAGAGTAGATGTGAACATGCTCACTGGAAGCAGATATTGTCTTGAGTTAAAAACTAGTGGACAGAAATATTTAAGTATACTTACATGAAGAAGTGTTTGCTCCTTCTGTTGATACTGATATTCTAATGGGAGACTCTATAAGACATAAAAGTGGAATGAAGCTTTATTGAGTCATGCTACTTGGACTTGTGTATTAAAATTCTGCCAGGCTTGGATATCATCTAAAAGTATACTAGAATGCAGTGCAGCAGCGAAGCTGAAGCACTTTTAACTCAGAGGAAGATATATGAAGTACTCAAAGACCACAAAGGAATGTTTCTGTTGTTTAGACCCAGAGGCTTTTGAACGAGATGAAGAAGGTATGAAACCATCTGCAGAGATATCCCATACACCAGTGCTAAATGAACTTCAGAAAAATACCATTCCAAACACATCTGTATTATAGGTGAGATATATAATTCTTCTCTTATATGTCTGCTTAATTTTAAGAAAAAAAATGAAGCCAAAGAGAACAAACTCTATACAAAGAGAAAAGAGTCAACTTTCATGCATACAAAACAAAAAATGAGTGAAAATATTTCTAGGCAACTTGGATCTGCATAAGCATCCTGACCTGAAGTCCATGAAAGGTCTATAGAGCTATTACCTAAGAATCAAACCAAGCATGCTGAAGAACAAAACAAAACAATAGCTGGGGATGTACGGGAGCAAGATTTTCTCAGGTAACAAGAATAAAGGAAGGAAAACCTGCATTTAAGCATAGACAAATCATAAAGTATAACTCATGCAGAAAAAAGCAAGGGACCTAAGGGTTTTCATGAGTAAGAAATGAGAAAAACTTAGCATCAAAAAAGATTGATATTCAACATTCAGAAAGTGTATCCAAGTCATATATTAGGAAATAATAGCCAATCTACATTCCCAAGACAAGCACCATATAAATTCAAAAGCTCAGGTTCCTAACATACTTCTAACTGGAGTCAGATAATGAAATTATAGGAATGCCTGAATGAAAGGTGAAGAAATTCAAATGGTTCATTATTTTTTTTCTTGTGTCCCTCCATCCTTTCATCTCTCCCTCCTTCATTCTTCTCTCAGAAAAGAAACATCCTCTTAAACTCCAGGATCATCTTACCCATACCACATATATACCTACATCTTAGCAATGACACATAAATATTCCCTAAATATGCTGAGCAGTCTAGGATGTAGAGATATCCAGCTTTCATGATTCTGAACAATGGCTTTGAAGGAAAGAAGAAACCCTGATGGAGGTAAGAGGAAGAAGACTGTGTTGGATTATTTGGCTGCCCATACCTTAACAAGGTATGGGTCACAAAGAAAAAAAATCAACAAAGCCAAAATATTAATTAGGGGTAATGAAAATAATACTGAGCTTGAAGTACCTTCTCTTCTACTTCCTCAGATATATGACTTAACATTTCTAATCCTTCAGTTGTCTCATCTATAAAATGAGGAAAAACAATGTCTCATTTCATGATTTATTGTGATCATCACAGTTATAATTATCTCTGTAAATTGAAAGGCACCATGCAAAAACAAATTATTATTATACTCTGGAAATGAGTTTTCAATCTTGACTCTCCAAAAATTTGCTTTGAAATAAGGACTGATTTTTAAATGTTCTAAGGTTCTCTTAACTCTAAAATTATAGAGAATATGAAAAAGGTTTTAAAAATTAAATGTATAATGTAATGAGTAGACTCATAGAAGATTCATAGGAGAAATCAATGAATCATGATTATACATGGATTAGTACAGTTCTAAGTAGCTAATATCTGACCAGACTATAACTACTATCAACAAAAACTATAGGCAAATAAGAAAAAAAATAGAAATGAAGAAACACAAAAATGCAATAGCATTTTAAGAAAATCAAGCTATAAGTTTTTTTAATTTATTGAGTCACAGCTGGTCATTAGAATCCCTAAGGTCAGAGATCAGACACTGACACATTGCCTAGGAATATTCTCTTACTCTGATGGGTGAAAGAGTAAAGACAACCAGAAAAGTACCTATAAAGATATAAAAACTGAGTTTGTAACTCTGATGTCTCCTTTACTTGTCAAATGTCACTAAGTAGCAACTAGATAGAGATTTTTTTTTTTTCTCTTGTGTGTATTTCTCAGGCTCAAGTTCAGACAAATAGCAAGAACCCTCTTCTCTTAAGTAAAATACAAAATGGCAGAATAAGGTTTGGAAAAACACTGAAACAGAAAACAGGAGCAGCTGAGGTTTGGATGCAGAAGGGGTTCTGATTAGCAGAAGGAACAGCCAGCAGTTATATCTGCTATTCTGGTTAGTAAAACTTGCCAGGCTTGTTTTCCTTACCTGAAGACACATATGCTCTTTCAGTTGAGGCTGGCATGCCAGTGATGATCTCTGCAAAAAAGAAAAGGTGATAGGATATTATGATGTATAACCAGGAGGCTGGGAGCGGGGACCACAGTCTGCCTTCACACTGCAAATGCATGTTTAGGAAGGAAGTTTTGCAAGGCAGTGATGACAGGCCACGCATTAGCCACACAGAGAGTGAGAAATGCAAACAGAGACAGTCCAAATAAATAGTTCTTCTTTCTTGGGGAAAAAAAAGCCTGAGATGAACTGTGCTCGAATTATTAGGAAGAATTCACAGCCCTGCTAGAGTCAGCCAGGGAGAAGCTATGCCAAAAGACAGTGAGTTCTCACAAAGCAAAGTAGAAATAGGGAATGTAGGAAAGTCAAAGCTGTAGGATCAGAAGTTTTAAGTTCTAGACCTTTGGAAAATTACATGTTTGTTCAAAAACACAAGCAAGCAATGTTTCTGGCTGGGATTGATGAAAAACATCAAGTTCTGGCATCTACTTAAAATTGACAATGGTAATTGAGATGAGTACTGTACTCTATGACAGACTACTGGGGCAGGGTATAGAGGAAGCCGGCAGTGCTCCCCCCCACACACACACCAATATCCTGAGAGTTGTGCCAGTCTTTTTCAAGGCTTTAAACTTGTTTTCTTACTGTCCTCAGGGTGGAACAAAAGTTGGTTGTATTGTCTAATTCTGTGTTCGGTCCTTCTAAAACGAGCTTTGTTAGAATCTAATATTTTCAGTGAGGCACAGTTGTATGAAGCCTGGGAAGATGCAGGGATGTAATGGTGGATATCATTCAGTCTCAATTATGTGTATAAGGCTTATCAGATGACTACCTGGCATTGCACACTCCCTAACCAGGACAAAAAGATAAGTCAAATCTATTATGATACTATCTATTATATAAACATTACTAGGTCTGACTGCAACTCATAAGGAGGTCATTTATTCTGTTAGGTTATGTCTGAATTAATGGCCTATCAATCATGAAGTTACACAAGTTCATTATCATTGTTATCATCTTTAAATATAGATATGACCATTTAGGGTCTCCATGACTGCCCTTATCTAGTAGGGAAGAGGAATTGATTTTGGTGGTAGTATTTCTTCAACCTCTGAGGTTTCTATAGGGATAAAAGGTTTTGTGGAATTGGAAGTAAAGAAAAAGTCAAGTGAGAACCAGCAGGGATGTTTAAGTATCAGGTTAAATATGAAGAAGATCAGAAATACACCTTTAGGAAGAACAAATGTGTCTTTCTGGTGCAAATTAGGTATGATGAGCCTCCTCATCAAGGATTAAGAGGATATAATTCTATTCAGCCATAAAGAAAAACAAAATTATCATTTGCAGGAAACAAAAAGAACAAAAAAAAATCTTTTGCAGGAAAATGGATGGAACTAGAGAATAAGTGAGATCAGCCAGTCTCAAAAAACTCAAGGGTTGTATGTTTTCTCTCACAAGTGAAAGCTAGAGACAAAGTAGGAAGCAAAAGGAACTTTAAGTAATGTGAAGAGAGACCTGTAGAGTAGTGGAAGGGGATTAGGGGAGGGAGTTGGGAGGAAGGAAACAGTTCAAATAATACTATAGCAATATATGAAGGTTTTACTACCAATTTCACTAACATGTACAGGGAGGGAGAAGGAACTAGTGGGGTGGGATGTAGAAGGAAATACACGGAGAGCTGTGTTCATGTATGTTTGATTATATATCACCTTACTGTGATGTAAATTGCAATGCACTAATAAAATATTTTTTAAAAAAAAGAGGGCAAAGCCAGGTGTGGTGGCGCACACTTGTAATCCCAGTACTTGGGAGGCGGAGACTGGAGGATCCGGGTTCGAGGCCAGCCTCAGCTACTTAGTGAGGCCCTCTGCAACTTCGTGACACCTGTTTTCAAAATAAAGGATAAAAAATAGGGCTGGGGGTGTAGCTTGGAGGTAGAATGCCCCTGGATTCAATCCCCGGTACCACAAAAAAAAAAAAAAAAAAGAGAGAGAGAGAGGGCAAGCCATTCAAAAAGTATGTCATCAGGACACCAAAGTTGCCTACACCAGCTCTTAAACCCACTAAAAATGGGACAAAGTGAAAAGAATTCCTATGCAAGGGTGTATGACATCCTTGGAACTTTCTCAAGAAGTAGGAGCTAAAAAGCTGGTAAAACGGAGATAATGGTTTCTGAAGCAGCTACAAGTAGCTTTTCTGACTTGGGCTATAGAAAATAAAATTGTTCTTCTTTGGGAAAATGTAATAAGAGAAATGTTTTTGTTTTGTTTTTCTACGATTTGTAGTGTTTGCCCTTCCCTAGGAATACCTAGAAGAAGCTTTGTTTTTCCAAAGAAAGGGCTCACAATTAGAGGATGCTCCTTATTCTGCCCTTCAGAATTCGTCAATGATACAACAATCAGACTGGTATAGTGAGCTCAAGGCGCACAACAAGGTTTGATATCCAATTTGGATATCAAGGCGCTCTTCAAATTTATTTTTGACAAACTAAGTAGTTGTCCACTGTGACCTTCTGAGGGGAAGAAAAAAATCAGAGCTTTCGTATCTCCGGCAAAAGACCTCAAATAAGAGGAAAGGTTAGCCCTAACATTTCCTTTTTTAATTGAATGTTACATTAAAAAATACCAGAACAGGAGGTTACTATACTGGTACATCTACCAGAGACGTCTTAAAATAACCTCCCTTCCTAAAATTAGATGTTTATCCTGGAGACCTTAAAAATATCTTTAGTGATTATGGTTTCAAATCTTTCTGAATTAAAAATCTTTCTGAATTAATCTTGGGATGGGTGATATAAGCTCAGAAGTTAACATATACTTCAACTTGAAAGAAGCCTTCATTTTAAAAAGAATCTAGCCAACAAGGAAAAATTAAACTTTTTAATAAAAAACACTAAGTAACCATGTTTATGTGTGTTATAGGCAGAATTTATAGATTTTTTAAAAACACCTTTTATTATAAATTTGATTGAAAATAATTTTGCATTGCACTTACAGACTTTTAAAAATCATTATGTCCTAAAATTTCCTTAATTTTATTTAAGCAATGTATTTTTATAGTAATTTGGTATATTAAGTTTTGTTAATTTATAAAGGACTCTACCTTCATTAGTATAAATTAATTCATTCAGGATCATCAGGAATTGGACACTTCTCCCCACTGAGCAGCTTATACTTCATAGGCAAGTAAACATGAAGAATATTAGCATGTTTGTACTTTTTGAAAACTTTTTTAATGAAGTGAATGTGGTCTCAAGGATAAGTTGCAGTGTCTGAAAAAAATACCTTCTGGAAAGGATTTTTTCTAATTATCAGAGATGCACAACTTGTTTGAGATTTCACCATGAGCATAACATACTAAACATAACTATTTAGCAAAATATACATATACATACATACAAGCCTACTATGATATGTTTGTAAGCATTTCAAAATTCATTTATGTGACTCCTTGTTTGCCTAAAATTATGTCAGTGATTCTTTGAAGATTGATAAAGTGGGCATGACTTATTTATTGGCACTAGTAAAGATGACTTCAGGAAGATCTTTGAATGTCTGAATTCTTCTTCCTCCTAATGAGCACTTACTGTAAAGCAACTGAGATATTTTGAGATTAATAAATGGTGTAGAGACAGGATGGGGACTATGCGGTGCTTACCCTCTTCTATTCATATTGTTCTGGCTTACTAGCCTTCATGGGCATCCTACGTAACACACCATATATGGAGACTTCAGTACAAATGATAATACCTATTTTACATGCTTCTCAATATGACTATAGGTTGTTTACCAGTATCATGAACAACATTGTCAGTTTAGGGGAGGAGGTAAGGCTAAGCCTATTAACTACATAAGCCAAATTTTTAAAGCATTGATTGATAACTTAATCAAATTTTAGAAAAATATTATTTTTCTATTCTTTTCAAATGAAACAGCTCTTTTATTGCTATGAGCCCAATTGTTCCTATGGGATCCTGAATCTCACTAAATTATTTTTTTCCTGACTTTAAAAAGAAAACTTAAGAGAAGATATGACTGATTTGTTATATATTCTCTGGCGTTAATCTTTGAAAAGTCAGCATTACTTAATTAATTTGAAAACCAGTTAGGTCTATTATTCTCTTCCTTATTCTAATACTCAGGAGTTTTCACAGAGCTTGTTAGCTAAGAATTAATTGCTAAATTAAGGTTTCCTATAGAAAGACCAAGCCAGATAAACTACAGATAAAAATGAACATACAGTGTATGAGCTGTAGTAGCAATGTGGCCTTTTCGATTGCCAAATACAAATTCATGAAAGGAAGCTAAAGACATATACATTTCTAAAATATAGCTTAGCAAAATGATCAACTATGTGTATGTTCTTTTCTAAATGCTTGAAATAGTGGATGTATGGTCACTATTTCACTCAGGCACATAATAGTTCACAGAGAATTTCTTACAATTTTGATCATTCCATTTAGATCTAATTGGTAATCTAGGTAGCTCTAAACAATAAGTTTCAGTGCAGAAGACATTTATGATCTACACTAATATTATTCTAGTAATTATTCTAGTTGTCTTAATGGAATTAAACATAATGCCAAATAACAAGGTCATGTGGGGAGAAAGAAAAGATTCTGTCATGAATATCTCCCCAAACTCCTGTATCTATGTTAGAATTCTGTATCAAAAAATATTCTAACCATCTTAGCATAACAAAGGTTCCTGTTTGAGAATTTAATTAAATCACAAAACACCCTTTGCATAAGAAGGAATGAGGATAATTATTAGATTGTAGCAACATACTGGGATCATTCATCAAGGAGACCTGTATAAAAACTGTCAAACCATAGCCTTTTGATTTAGTATCATAGTACTTTTGCCTGAAATATGGGATAGAAAAGTGAGAGAACACAAAGTAAAATGAGATTTTGTAGAAAATATAAACTAAAATCTCAAGAGGGGTTCTACATAATATTTTGACAACTTGTTTTTATTTTAAAGACTTTCCTCCCCAAGGATCCTCCAAAGAAACAAGAAATTCTTGAGAATTTAATCAGCCCAAGTCAACAGCAAATATATATGTAAGAAGGTATGGTCTGGCTGTATGGCAGTTTACGGTAACAGTAGAAGGTACCTTTTTCCTCTCTTCAGAAGCATTACTGTTGGACTTTTGCCCAGACTCCTAGGGAGACAGGGATGCGCCAACACAAAGATAGTGATCTGAGTCCCAGAGAGCACAGGACCCAACTGAGAATTATTTGATAACCAGCATAGAACTGAACATAGCAAATTCATAGATAGTATGAAGGAGGTGAAGGATCACAACCATTACATATTTCACTTTCAGTTGCACTGTAACTAAGCCCCTGAGGTGTAGGGAGAACAGGCTAACTCTAGACATGTGCAGTGCCAGTGCCCTGGCCTGGTCAATCACGCACCTGCCAAGCCACAGGCCCTGGTGGGCAGCATGCTCTACCCCAGTCTCTGCAGAGAGGGCATTTCTAAGCATCCACACATTCCCAGCTTCGCCTCCCTGATTGAGCAAGGGGAGACATCTGGCTAGTCAGGTGCTTTGTAAGTTCTCTGCATCTTCTGGTGTAGGGTGGCACACTAAGGCCTGCTAATCAGATTGTTGCAATGGAGAATTTGACTGGGGCACCAAGGAAGCTATCAGATGAGAGGAGTTAAAGCTGAAAGAATTCCTTAAAGAGAGCTGTGGAGAACATGGCCATTTGGGATCATAAACAGATCAATGTTTGGAATTATAGAAAAGCATAGTGAAAACAGAAGTGAGAAAGTGTAGGAAATGGTAAAAAAAAAAAGAAAGAAAAAGGTAAGTATTGAGTCACATTAAAGGTAGAGTAGAGACACTAGAGAGAAGAGTCATAAATTCCCATTGCTTAAATTCTTAGAGATGCCCCAGGTACAGTTCCATCTCCTTGAGGCCCAGTTAAAATGAAGTTGCACTTCTTCCCCATAGAATCTTTCTCTGCTTATGCCTCACACCATTCCTTCAGTTATGTCCTGCGCAAGGAGAAAAATTCTACCTTAAATATTTGCACACACATTCAGATAAAGAGTGAACTGCAGTGTACTAGGAATTGAAGAAACCTGGGTTCGTGTCTCATTTTGCAAATGTATTTGTGATCCTAAAGGAGTCTGTTTCATATTCTAAGTGCCCTATTTCTTTTTAAATACAATTAAAAGATGATCTATTCCTAACAACCCAAGGAGAAAATAAAAACAAGACCACTTTGCATCAGCATTGAGATTCTTTGTTCTTCTAATTCAGATGCTTTACAAGTAAGTCAATAAGAACCCATTCCTCAAAGAATTTTAGCAGTTCATCTGAAAACAATTTGCTAACATATTCCATGAACTTCTCTTTATTCTTATCAGATAAAAGACTAATTATCAAAAACACCTCTTCTTCCATTCCTCTACACTATAATTCGTCAACACTACATATTCAAATTTGAGCACTAGACCAAGACTTGAATGAATTAATATGGAAAAATAAATTGGATATCCCTCCTATGTGAGAAATGTGAAAAGCCATATTATCAAACATTTAGCACCCCATAATTAATTTTTCAAAGAACCCCTATAGTTTTTTTTACCAGGAATAATATAGTGGTAAATAATTCACTGCTTAATCCTATAAATCAGAAACTATGGAATAATCAGTATAATTCTACTATAAGCACCCACTGAGACCATGACACTAATTATAATTTTATTTTCCTGGAACTTTATACAAATCTAATCCACGTGTCAAAATCATGATTCAATAGATCTATCATGAGGAGACTCATGAGGAGAAATACTGAACCGAGCTTCAAAATGAGACATAAGAGAAAGTAAACAACTAAAAGTAATCAACTGAAATAATTTTTAAATTTGTTTTTCATGTAGCATCATATAAAATTCCATATGTGGGAGCCGGGCGTGGTGGCGCACGCTTGTAATCCCAGTACTTGGGAGGCTGAGATCGGAGGATCTGGGTTCGCGGCCAGCCTCAATGAGGCTTCTGCAACTTCGTGAGACCTGGTTTCAAAATAAAGGATAAAAAAAATAGGGCAGGGGTGTAGCTCAGAGGTAGAATGCCCCTCGGTTCAATCCCCGGTACCCAAAAAAAAAAAAATTCCATATGTGGTAAAATAATACTAGCAAAATACTATCACTTAACCTAAAACCTATACTGATTAAAAAGTAAAGTTGTGCTATGTTTGCTCATATACATTTTAAATGGATTTTACAATTTAATTATCATAACCACAGTTCCTAAAGTTAGTAATAGAAACTACTTTTCACTGCTCTCCTTTGGTCTTGGTGGAGGTAGACATTTAAAATGAAAGTAATGACCTTTGATTACACTGCTACAGAGCAGTTCTGTGGGAAGTCCAGAGAGGACTATGCATTAACCTGGATTTTCCCAACCCTGGTCCATATTTTGTCTCACTTCCTTCTCCCTATCCTATTACATCACATCTGGATCAAGTGACAGAAGCTACATCGGTCTCCTATGGGGTTAACCCGTAGAGTTATGTACTCTACCCATGCTAACCTGGCCTGTTCACCTCATCACTTTAAGAGACCATATCCTTGCAATGAATGCAATGAATACTTTTTCTCATCCCCTACCAAGAAGCAATGCTAGGTTTTGTAAAAGTTGACAGATCTTGTAAGGGCAATTGTTAACTGACATCATTAAAAAAATAGGAGTTTTGAAATAGCATTTGATTATTCCAAGAGATTTAAAAGAGCATTGCTAGGACATCATCAGCTCCTATAAATGACTCTATCAAATTGTGGAGTATTGGGGTTTTAAGAAACAAAATCACCAGATACAGTCTTTCACTTTCCTAGGATAACTTGGAGATTTGACAGAGGGTAAGTGGCACTTTCTACCGCTAAGTCATTCACTTATTCAACAAACATTCCCTGGCACTGTTCTAAGGAAAGCTGAACCAGAAGCCTATACATAGTAGAAAATTTATTGCTTCTAATATTTTTCTAATTTCATAATAGGCCTAAAAAATTAATAGGCCTAATCTGTTAAAACCCAGAGCCAGATAAAATAATTTAAAATATGTATAGAAACACTGAAATTTCCAAGGCTGTATTAGTTATGTCTATGTAGATATATGTGTATTATATATGTATGTGTATGTACATAAATGTGTTCCACAAAAAAAGCTCAGGAATGGTCCATTTCCAGAAGTGAAAAATGGCAGTGAGTTCTCCACACAGAGATACACACACACACACACACACACACGCACGCACAAAATATAGTCATATTTCTACATATGTATGTATATGAATGTAATATACGTATATTCTCTGTATTTATACATATATGCAGTGTGTGTATATATACATGACATGTATATAAATATACATCTATATCAAACACATCCTATAAATATATGACCTTATTTTATTATTGATAGAGCTAAAGTCTTGACCGCCCTCCCTAACCAACTTAAAGGGGTAAGTGAACCTCTTTCTCTTAGCAACCCATTCTGTCTCTGCTATTCATAACCTTATTCAAGACCTTTAACAAAAATCTATGTATATATCCAGTCTATATCATCTCATAAATAGCTTAATGGAAGAGACACAGATACCTGGAAGGTTTGGTTTTCTTTCCATGCCTTGTATTTGGTCACAATGAGACTGAACCCACCAATTTATCCCAAGTCTTACCACATATCTCAATTACTCCATGTACAGACTGGGAGGTAGAATACAGCAGGTGTCTCTTACCATTTGAGTCAACAATGGTGATATTGGCAGAGGCACTGTCATTTCCTAATTTGCTGGTCACTTTGCACATATATTCTCCAGAATCAGCCAGTGATGCTTTGTTAATGCGCAGTTCTGACTTCCTACAAGATCAGGACCAAAGAGGTGTAAGTATGTGTCACAGAAATTTAATAAATATCAAAACATATTTCTCTCATAATCCCCCCCACCCTGCACATACCATGTTAAAACAGAGCTTGCTATTACATCAATTTGACTGCATGACTTATACAGTAAAAGTGAGATACATCAGCTGGGCGTGGAGACGCACGCTTGTAATCCTAGTACTTGGGAGGCTGAGACAGGAGGATCACAGGTTCGTGGCCAGCCTCAGCAACTTGTGAGACCATGTTTCAAAATAAAGAATAAAATAAGGCTGGGGGGTGTAGCTTGGAGGCAGAATGCCCCTAGGTTCCATCCCCAGTACCACACACAAAAAAAGTGAGATACATCACATTTAAGTTATATCATGCATTTAATTTTCATTTTATCACATGCATCAGTAATTTGAAGATCTTTTCTATGTTTTCTCTTTACTCTTCTACTACCACCATTAACCACATTATGCCTTAGATTTTTAAACTCAATTGTTAAATATTCTTTCCTCCCTACATCTAAATATCTCCAGCTGCAAGTATTTAGGAAGAGAAAAGAGTGTAAAATCATTTCTTACAAGTCTAGTAAGGACAGACATTGAATGAAGGCTACACTTCTCAGCAGAGAAACATCAGGAATAATGTTAATCTTGAGTGAAGAGGATTTCTCATTTCCAAAACAAAGGGAATGTGTCTTTCCTTATTCTCAAGGAGCATAGTACCACATGAATGGTTCTCAATACTGGAATAAATATTCATGCAGCAATAGCACATACTCTTATAAAACTCTGAATATTAAACCAATATTCACCATTTTTTTGAACATGGACAGCATTGTGATTTGCGTTGGTCTGCTTTACTATTGCACATAGCCTGTAAGTTAAGCAGTCTCCAGGAAATAAAACTCAGAATTACTGGGACTGGCTCAGAGTTTACGAAAGCCTTTTTAAAACATCTGTAGCATTGTTCTGAGCTCTAGCTTGGTAACTGTGACTTCCCGAGCTAGTGAGAGGAGGACAACAGGGGAAAAAGAAGGCAGGAATGAAGGACAGCAACTTTTCTGGTCACTTTTATACTTGGCTAGTTTTTCAGTAACTTTTTTCTGGTGTTCTTATCATATGATACTATTAATCAGGTATGATTGATTATTTCAAATTTAATTCCTCCTCTTCTTCTCCAGTCTATCAAATTGAACCACCCCAAAGTCCACATCTAAGCCTTTTGGTCTTTATGCTTTTGGTAGGGTCATTTCTTCATCCTACAAGGGAGTGCTGCATTTTTCTTTTGAGAGAGAGAGAGAGAGAGAGAGAGTGTGTGTGTGTGTGTGTTTTATAGGGATTGAACCCAGGGGCATTCTACCTCTGAGCTATATCCCCATTCCTATTTTATTTTGAAACAGGATCTCACTAAGTTGTTAAGGGCCTTGCCAAGTTGCTGAGGCTGACCTCAAACCTGCAATCCTCCTGTCTCAGCCTCCCAAATACTGGAATTACAGGCATGTGCCACCATCCTGATAGAACACTGTATTTTTACCCATCAAAATCTTAGCTGAAATTCAAGGCCCTTCTCCAGTGCCATTTCCACAATCAAGCCTTTCACCTCTCTTATGAGCCTCTTGTGTTTCAGAGTTCTTTTAGTAGGTCTCAGTTCTGGACTCAACACATACTCTTCAGAAGGGGGTGTCTGTAATTTATCCTCACAGAGAACACAGTACTGCTTTGCCCTTGGTGTGTCCTCAAACATTATTAAATCAATGTGTGAATAAATGAAGAAACTGTTTGCCTATTCCCTCTTAAGCACTGAGAAGGACCAACTATTTCTAATGTAGGCACCAGAAAGGTTAAGATGCAACATTAAAAGGCAGAGACAGTCTTAGGTGGTCCACACTAAGCAGCAATGTTCAAGCCAACATATTGATTGAAAAATTACCTTCACTAGCTATGATTTGCAATGAAGTCAACAGGTAAACTTGACAGATAAACAAACACATAAATAAACCAAAGACAAGGAGTCTAAGTTTGGAAAATATCAGGTTAAAGAAAAACAAAATTTTCTCTTTGAAAAATCCTGCAGGAGCTTTTTTCTCTTTTTTTAAATATACTTTTATTGGTGCACAGTAACCAAGCATCATATTGAGGTTTAGTGTCATAGAAACATACACACACACACAGCACCCCATGCATCTCCCTCTGGATCCCTTTACTATACTAATGTACACTGACTCTCTAATAGGGGGATATAGTATTTAGTTTCTCTCAACTTATTTGACCATGGAATCTTTTTCACTCACATGGAATACCTGTTAATATTTTCAGGAAATAATGGCCCATAAAACAAAGTTGGCAAAAAAAAAAAGGGATCTAATATAATAACAGCCTTATCTATGTGATAGAACCACAAAGGGATATTTCAGGAATATTTACACATTAACCAGAGAGGTTAGTCATGGAAAACTTTCCCTAAAATATACCCCTGTAAGCCGAAATAGGTCATTATTATGGCAAGCATCTTCACAAATAGATAGTAAGCATCAATAATAAAATATAACAAATTTTTAAATCATTAAAATACAGCAATAGTAGTATATCACCCTGTCAGGTTCTGTTAATTGTCCAGCCTGGTTTTAGAGCACTTAAATATAGTAGGGTTTTGCTTTGGGGTGGGGGGAATGGTGGCACATGCCTGTAATCCCAGTTCTTGGGAAGCTGAGACAGGAGGATTACAGGTTCGAAACCAGCCTTAGCAACTTAGCAAAGCGCTCAGCAATTTAGTGTGATCCTGTTTCAAAATAAAATAAAATAGGGCTGAGATTTAGCTCAGAGGTAGAATGCCCCTGGATTCCATCCCCAGTATCACACACACACACACACACACACACACACACACACACACACACAAAGTAATGCTTTTTTTAATGGACTATCAACTTTTTATGCATTTGTCCATACATGACGAGTTTCCTTCAAGATAGACACCACTGAAGACAGGGAGAAACAGAGAGATAATCCTGTAATAAGATTTTCCAGCTCAATGTGTAGCATAGTTTGCTGAAAGAATTTCTATGTATGTCCATGAAACCATCAACAATGATAGATAGATAATTCATGAAGAATATTAGAGCAGGGAACAGCATCCTGCTCTTCAACATCAGAGAAAAAGTAAATTCCTAAAATAAGAAAACAGCAACTCTTCTTGTTAAGTCCTCAGATCCTGACATAAGATTATTACAAGCAACATCCAAAAATATAAAGTCTAGGAACAATTCTGTTTGTATGGAAAGACATCTTTGTTGACCCTGTGTGATTTAGTATTTTAACTACTGAACTGAATTGAACTATATGAAACATCCTAATCGAATTTATAGTTAACATAATCTTAAAAAGATAGTCCTAAAATAAAAATTCTCCTAATAGGCCTGAGTAGTACTTCCTGGAATACTATGCCAAGTAACATAATCCAATGTTATGCTTTAGGGAGAGGGGGAGAGAACAAAAAAAGAGAAAAAGAAAGGACAAAAGCAAAAACTGATCTATGATCAAATAAATGCTGCATTAAGCAAAGTTATAAGGGCTTTTTTACAATAGCACTTCTCAGGAGTTTTTATGCAAATCTGTAACCTAAATTTCTTAAGATATTATGACATGCCATGGAACCATGTCTGGAGAAAATACCCCGGGGAATTCTGACCTTCAAGACCAAGATTCAATTTAATCAAAATAAGCATAACACGTTTATGCAGGTCCAAAAATCAAAGGTAGAAATACAAGAGGGGAGAGAGATGCATTAGCCACAGTAGAGAGAGATCAGGATTTCAAGTAGGCAAACATTTAACACTAGCCATTTAAAAAATAAGAGGAACAAAAAAGAAACTTATATACTCTTAGGCCAAATTAATATTAAAGCAGAACATAAATAAGATTAGATAAAAGTCCTGATACATTGGCCACTGGCTGTGTCACATCTAGAACACTGAACTATTTTTTGGAGTGACATTTGCTGAGAAATGTCAATAACTAGAAGACTTTCGAAAAGGGTAATCAGAATTGAATAGGGCCTAGAAATCATAACAAGAGAGAGGATTCTGTTAAAGAAACAAAGGTCTCAATGCAAGTGTCTATGAATGAAGTATGGGTAGCTATTTAAATATATTTCATGTCATCTGGAAAAGGAAATTGCTTAGGGTTGCTAACTCTTACAAGAATTAAGGCAGAATTAAGTTTTATACGAAAAAGAAGGCATGTTTTGGGTGAGATTATAAGAAAGAACTTTTCAAGTACTCCAAAATGGATAGGTTGTCTCATCAGCTAGGTTTTCCCATTGCAAAGATTCAAGTCTGGAGAGCCACCTGCCAAGCAAACTCTTACAAGAATATCTCTATGCAGAGAAAGATTAAATTAGATTGGTGGTTTCAACTATTTTTGCAACAAAATCTTGTTTTAAAATGAAAGCCTAAATCAAAGTCTCATATTCAAAAATATCATAGAGAAAAAATTCAGGTCAAAGTGATTAGCAACCCTTTTTGCAATTCAATAGAAATTCAGGATTCTCCTGGGACACAATTGGAAAAATCAATGATGTAGCTAATCATTAAGGCTCCTCTGAACTGAAAGGATTCATTTATTCCTTCAATCCTCACATCCTAGAGTAGGGACAGAATATAGGAAGAAAGATGAAATAGACAAACCTTTCTGGAAAAGTATACACTGCAACACGATCTGGAGCTTTGATAAATAGGGATGCAACAGCCTTATGTTTCTCTCTTCAATTGACTACCATGCACTGTCTGCAGTAGGTTAATCTGCAAAAGTATTGAAATCCCTTCAAGCCATTAAGTTAGCTCTTTGCTCTTTCATTTATAAGTTTTCTGGGAATCTGGGAAAAGTTAGTGTATCAATAGATTTTCACTTTTTGAAAGTATTAAATTGGTTAATTCATGTAAAATGTTTAAAATAATGCTTGCAATATAGTAAGCTCCCAGTAAGTATTAGCTTTTATTTTTTTCTGATACTGGGTATTGAATCCAGGGGTGTTCTAACTTCAAGCTACACCCCAACCCTATTTTATTTTTTATTTTGAAACAGGGCATCACTAAGTTGCTAAGGCTGGTCTGGAACCTGTCTCAGCCACCCAAGTACTGGGATTATAGGCGTGTACCACTGCGCCTGGCTAAGTATAAGCTATTATTATAATTACATTCTATAGTCTTGAAATATTTGGATTTTTATAATAAGCATTCATTACTTTTTGAATAAATAAAAACTGATTTATAAATCAAATTTCTAAATATTAATTTTTCACTTTTTCCTATCAAAAAGCAAACTATTTTTTTTAGTAAGTGCTTACTTAACAAGACCAATTCAAGGTCCCATAGCTATTTATCTAGTTTTTCTTATTTATTTAGCTTGATTCTTACACCATAGATAGTTACAGGCTAAGGCAACCTAAATACATATGTGAAAATATCTTCTCAATTTGTACAATTTCATGCCTCTGATCCCTGAGGAATTATATGGACTATGCTCTGTATGTTTAATACTGCTTCAGATACTGTTGATCCGCTAATTGTGAGAAAGACACAGAAGGAGAAGAGGAGCTTCTTAGACAACAGACCCAGGCACTGAATGGAATGCCTTACATAAGCCACACAGAATAGTCACCAAGTACATATGGAAACTGAGATGTCCTTACATACAAAGTTCAAACAGCCTGCCAGAGCTGCTCAGCTAATAAAAATAAATGTGTATAAACCTTTTCCATATAGAGCCAAAAACAAGAAACAAAAAAACTGCAACCATGAACAAAAGCAGAAATAATACATTTTTTCAATTGTTGTAAATTTGAACAAACCAATTAGAGCCAATTTTAAACAAAATTAAAATATGTAAGAGCTGAAATGAAGAGCGGAAACAGCTAAGGATATCCAAAAATGTATAAAACACACAAACAATAGGAATTTCATAAGGCAAATAGGGAACAGATATTTAAATGAAGTCAGTCTGACAGCTCCAAAGCTTCTCAACCAGTTTTCTTGATCAAAATCAGCCGTGAAGCCAAGGAAACAAGAACAAAGGGACATGCAATTGCGTAACACAAGGCAGCTCCCATTCCTTTTAATTGGTCCCACACATTTCTGGGCCAAATAAAATAAACAAAGGCTCAAATGTGACTTCAAAATCATAGAGTATGTAGGAATGCAGTTTATTAGTAGGAACAGGGATGAAAAGAAGGATACGATTTTATACAATAACAGAAATTGCATATTGGTGTGAAATCTTTTCATAACACTAAGGAATTAAAAGGAAATTCTGGCCACCATGTACAATCTAGATTATAAAATGAGAAAACAAAGCCTAGACTAAGGATTGGAAAAGAGTCAACATTTTATTAAATAAAGAAAACCCCAGGAAGATCCTAAACCTCTAGCTAAAATTCACCTCTGCTTGGTTGATCACCGTCTAGGACAAAGTTTAAATCAAATTACCAACTAACCCCCCCACAAAACATTAATAGTATGAATAGCTTAGTGACAAAAATATATATTAATATACAGACAAACCTGAAAAACAAAAATAGTTTTCATGAAGACATTACTCTAAGTCTGAGTGGGCCTTAAGCACTGTTTATGACTTTATACGATGCAATCACAAGTAGTTGTGAAATGATATGAGCCTGAGAGTCACTTATTTCAAATCTAAATTTACCTATTCACTACCATTATGATCTACAGAAAGAAACTTAACTTACTTCATTCTCAGCATATTAATTATTTTAAAAATCATTACAGTAATAATGGTATTCATTCTACTTATATTTACAGGATAAATTAAAATAATAGAGTAATTTGCAATCTAAATTTAGATTCAGTTGGATCCTTTTACTTTAAAAAGAAATCTGACAACACTGCTTTTTTAAAAAATGATAATTTCATAAATGACAAAATGCCCAATTCTGAAAACTGATAAGCTTACCAAACAGCTGCCCACTGTACAAAAAGTATGTCTTATTTTCAGATCAAATATATTTAATATTTTGCCAGGAGTAATTTACAGTCATACAATGTGAATAAACTTTTCCCCCATTTAATTATTCCCAGCAAAGCTATTGTTTTCAAAGAAGTAATTCCTGAATATTGGCCTTTCTGGTATAGTGGGATTTTTTAATATGTAGCCAGTACTCTGAGCTGTCTGGATCTATGAAGCCAATGTAAAAATACCTTTCAGAATACCAATGATTCTTTTATATGTCATCTAAACCATGTAACAGATTACCTAAGTATACATGTGTCCTTTCAAAAGCACATTTGTGTTCACTTTTTCTTTCTTTCATTTTTCGCCTTTCTTCTGCTCCTCCAGCCTAGATCAGCCTGTCTTCCCTTCTCCCTCCCCAGCTCTCACCATGCATTTCAGCACACCATCTGGACTTCCTATATTTTATATAGGATTGAACTAGATAATCTCTATTCAATCTTATGACTTCCTGGCCATGGAGATAATGCCCTCTACCTCTTCGATTTCCCTGCATTCCTGACATTAAGCCTTTCATAGGCACTTAAATAGTACTGACTAGACAAACACCAAAATCTATTCATTCTGATGTCTGTACTTTTGTCTTGTGAACCTTCTCCATTAGAATCACACATATCTTTTCAATTCATTCACTGTATCACCTCCTCCCCATAAACAAGGATAGTCTCCATTTTAAAAAATGAATATGGCATTAAGGAGCCCAAGAAGTAGATCTGTGTTCTACTTGAGTTTTTTAATAGTTGTGTGACTTGAGGCAAGCACAATACTTTCTGACTCTCAATTTCCTAATTTGCAAAATTAGAGTCGTCATGTGCTAACTGTTCAACTACCCTTACTGTATGTTGGAATGTTGTTTTAAAAAAAAAGAGTAAGAGGTAAGAGCTGGGTGCAGTGGCACATACCTGTAATCCCAGTACTTGGGAGGCTGAGACAGGAGGGTCACAGGTTCGAGGCCAGCCTCAGCAATACAGCGAGACCCTCGGCAACTTAGGGAGACACTGTTTCAAAATAAAAAATAAAATAGGGATGGGGGTGGGCTCAGAGGTAGACCGCCCCTGGGTTCAATCCCCAGTACTGCCCCCCCACACACATGGACATTGTATATAAATGCATCATGTCTCCTGATAGTATTATATTTTGTATCTTTGAAGTACCACTTGCTGCAGTACCACCTGATAGCCATTCTTTTCTTCTCTCTTTATTATAGTTACCAATCAACAGATCTTGCTGACATTACTGATAACAAGAGTAAGCAGTATAGTTAATTAAACCATGGGAACTAGGAAAAATTCCTGATTATAGTTTTCAAAGCAATTAAATACTTTTATAAGATTCAATTAAATTCCTATTATAATCACTTTGTTCTCACTTGCTCATGAATGTGTGACAACTTTTTGGTAGATATCCTGCACAATCAAAAGGATAGGAGGGGATCCTTCTGCTGTTGCCTCTGTTATATTGGGCTTTCACTGGAACCCTTTGAGTTGTGAGTGAAGAAAATATCTCTGAGCTTGAAACCACTATTTTATCTGTCACATTAATTAAAGGACTGTTTAGAAGCAAAAATCCAACATACTCATCTCTTTCCTAATTTCAAAAGGTAGTTTGATACTAGAGGAAATAATTCCTATTTTTAAAATGGTACTAGAGATTAAACCCAGGGGCATTCTACCTCTGAGCTACACCCCCAGCCCTTTTTTTAAAATTTTTGATACAGAGTCTCACTAAGTTGCTGAGGTTGGCTGCAAACCTGTGATTCTCCTGTCTCAGCCTCCCAAGTACTGGGATTACAGGTGTTGTGTCACCATGTTCAGCTGAAACAATTATTAAATACAGCAATAAATAAAAGTGAAGAATGCAGAGATAGTTAAGGAACATCATTTCAGAGTAACTATAGAACACATCTACTAAGTTGTCATAGAAATCACATGAATCCTTTCCAAATATGGACATCCTCAGGAGGCAGGAAATGTTATGATTTGCTATTCAACATTAACTGATTTTTTGTATGTGTGTGTGTGTGGTTCTATGGATTGAACTCAGGGGTATTCTACCTCTGAGATATATCCCCCAGCCCTTTTTTATTTTTTATTTTTAAACAGGGTCTTGCTGAGTTGCTAAGGTGAAGCTGGCCTTGAACCTGTAATCCTCCTGTCTCATCCTCCCAAGTATTGGTATTATAGGTGTGTGTCACCACACCGGCTAAGATTAGCTGATTCTTAAAATTGGCTGTGATGATAATGTAGTTTAATGGAATTGTTTATTAAAAATTCTTAGGAGAAATAATTATATGTACTAACCCCCTTTTTAAAAATAGTCCAAATTCAACTGATTGCATTCCAATGTTTTTCATAAGCCTGAGTATTTATTGAGCTATATAATGAACTCGGAATTCTGACTGTGTAAGGAGCCTCTACTCTGAATAGCACTTGTCTTATTTTCTTAAAAAAAATTAGAGTCTATGACTATTATAGCAACTATCACAAATGGTATCTTCCTTCTTGCCTTCCACTTTCTCCCAATTCCTACAGCTCCTTCTCCATTTTTCCTCTCCTTTCTTCATCCATAAGTTTTAAGAATCAGAAACTTCAGATTCTTTCCAATATGATATCACAATTCCTGGCCATGCTATAATGAAAAACCTTTTCATTTACTCTATATCATGCTCTTGGTAATAAATTCATTCATTAGGGTCTAAATAATTTTTCATGTCATCCCATTTCTAGGCATAGACTCTATTACATGTGTTATACTTACCCTGGCTTTTTTTGTATCTTGATGTTTTGTGGCTTGTTTCTTCGGTTTAGTTCATTCCCATTCTTGAACCATTTGAACTTGAGAGAGGAGTATTCAGAACTGGTCTCACAACGAAGCACTAGTTTAGAGCCCGCAGTTGACTCCTGGCTTTTCATCTCTTTCAATCGGGGAGGCAAGGCTAAAAAGAAAAGAAGGAAAAAATTATGATCACCATGCAATCTTTCAAAAAGAAGTGCATTAATTTTGAATGAGCCTGATCAAAGCACTATCCCCAAAGGTTTTACTAACCCAGAGGGGGAAAAAAATGTAAATGGGTGAGTCAAAATATATTTCAACTTGGAACAAAAGAAAATGCCCCAATGAGAGAGAGAGAGAGAGAGAAACACCCAGATTATAAGCCTAGAACGCCTAGATTATAAACCTATTCCTAAAAAAAATTCCAGATATTTACTTCCTCAATCTTTTTTTATTCAGTTTTATTTTATTTTTATTTAGTGCATTATAATTATACATCATATTGGGGGTATAGAGTAATAGCAACACACATGCACACAACTCTTGGAGCACTTCCCTCCGAGTCCCACTCCCCCTTCCCCTCCCCCTTCTCATAGATTTGAGATTGGGATTGGTAATTACATATACTTCCTCAATATTTACATTCTCTGATATCATTAAGAATCCTAAGGATTGTAGGGCACAGTGGTGCACACGTGTAATCCCAGCTACTTGGGAGGATCACAAGTTCAAGGCCAGCCTGGGAAACTTAGCAAGATCCTGTCTCAAAATACAAAATGAATAGGGCTGGAGATGCAGCTCAGCAGTTGAGCACCATGAGTTCAATCCCCTATAGTGGGTGGGGGAGAGAGAATCCTAAGCATTGGTAATTTCAAAGAACAAAGCCTGCTAAGCCAGAACTTGTGAATGGCATTGTTTTCAAAGCACTTTCACCTCCCAAATAATAATTCATCACATTATACTCATTTTTTAAATGAGAAAGTTTAATGTCAGAGATAAGTATAAGTGTCTGACTTTTCCATGGGTACAGAGCTTGTGGCTACTCAGAATTAGGATTCATTTCACCAAGTAAATATAAGAGGTGGCCCCCCAAAACAAAGAAAACTCATAAATTGTAACATTAGTTCCTTTCTTCAAGACAGAAATTCTGTGGCAGTATCACTCTTTATTGGATCTACAGTTGCTATTCCCCAAAACAATGAATGTCCATTCCAGATAGCCACCACACTCACACCAAGTGGTGGTTTGATTGGATTTAGCATTTCTAAACCTTATCACCAGAAACTGCAAACTGTGAGTACCTAAACTGTACATTAACTTGTAGAATACTTTACATTAAATACCTAAAAACCATTCTTATTTTATGCAAAACTGCTGAAAAAATATGTATTGCCTATTGGAATGTTTATGGGTATAATATTACAATATCTGAGCTTTGTTTCAAAATAATATGGTTGTAGGGAGTGAATAGGCATAAAGATGAATCAAAATATCCAAGAAGTTGATAACTGTAGATGATGAGCATTAAATACATGTTGTAGTTTGTTATATAATTCTATAGAGTATGATTTTTTCATAACAAAAAGATTTTAAAAAGCACAGATGAATGGATTTTCCTCTGCACACCCAATTTCACTTAATAATCAACATCACAGAGCCAGAGTGCTCGACAGCTTTCCTGTTCTGCTGAGTCTTAGAAAAGCCAACTACACAGTCTACTTCTGGTCCAGTTCAGGAATTAACAGGAAATCCCAGAAAATAAACCCATGTAAATGAGACTGTACCTCTCTGATTGGGTACATAATTACTCACTGGGTAAGGACCAAGATGCCAAGGACAGCAATCAAAGCCACCTGGACATGAACAGGAAATGGAATACCTTGCCTACTCTGGTTATTTGTTTTACTATGACTTTGCCCTTACCAGGCAAACACCCAAAAATGTCAGGAATGAGCATATGAATTATAGCAAAAAACATCTTAACTCTGTGATTTCTTAGCAGGAGTCCTATAACTACATTATCACCCTTCTTATTTATCTGGGGGCTAGAGGATGAGGTGGGGGAGCAGGAATTTCATGTGGTGGACATTCTGGCACATTGTAAACTTATTTCAGCTGTTTTCAGCTTTTGATACCTGATGATTTTATCTTTTTTCTTTCCTTAAAATATTGATAAAATAAGGACTACTTTCTGAACAACTTTTGTAAAAGTCTTCTATTTAAGATGTGGTTCATGAATCTCTGTTTCTGAGGTTTTTAAAAATAAACTATATACACACCTAGCTAAAATAGTGACTAGATATTTCTATTAACTCCTTAAGATCATTTTAATTTTATGAGTCTGGTAAAACATTTAGAAGAAACAAATATGTCAAAGCTAAATGGCACCAAAGAAACTGGTGTGTGTATATTAACAAAAGTGAGCCGGGTGTGGTGGCGCACACCTGTAATCCCAGTACTTGGGAGTCTGAGACAAGAGGATCTCAGGTTTGAGGACAGCCTCAGCAAGTAGTGAGACTCAAATCAACCTAGCAAGACCCTGTTCTCAAATAAGAAATAAAATCGGGCTGGGGGTGTAGCTCAAAGGTAGAATGCCTCTGGGTTCAATCCCCAGTACCACAAAAAAAGAAAAGTGCTAAATGTGCAATGTGTGCATGTATGATGTTCATACCCTGACATATATCAAAATGTATAATTACAATGCACCAATAAATGAACATAAAAAAGTGTATTGTCTCATTTTATGTATGGACTGAAAGAACTGGTTTGAGCTTTTCCACTGGATTTTACATTTAACTTGAAACACAACCCAAACTCCCAAGGCTTATTTTCTTGCGTCTAAGCAAAATGCCCTAAACAGTATTTCAGATATCCTTAAGTCTCAACAAACACATTCCCTCATCCCCCACTCCATACACTTGCTTATCAATATCTGAACATAAGTCTACTATATTTTGTTTTCTCTAGTTTGTATAAACATTTTATCATGAAATCAGTTTGCATTTCTTCCCCCTTTTTCCCATTCCCTCCATTCTTCATTTTTCTCTCCTTTTTTACTTCTTTTTCTCCTTCCCCTTTTCCCTTCATTTTTAATTTCTTATTTCTTTATTAAGAATCTTGATTCAAGCTGGGCAAGATGGTACATGCCTGTAATCCCAATACTTGGGAGGCTGAGACAGGAACCCCTCTTTGCACTATCTTATGAAGAAGATGATGGTCACACACAGAGTTGATAAAGTTTATGCTTTGCCATTTGGTCTTCTCCTCTGAACCTCACTCATAAGAGGCCAACCTCAGCAACTTAGCCAGATCCTGTATCAACAATAAGCATATAAATAAAAAGGGCTGGGGTGCAGCTTGGAGGTAGAATGCCCCTAGGTTCAATTCCTAGTTCAAAAAAGAAAAAAAAAAGACAAAGCCTACTTGTGATGATATCCTTCTGTATCCTGTGTGACATGGGGTCTATGACATAAGGCTATCCAGCTTGACAGGGGTCAGTCTTTTAAAGAGTTTGCTCTGGGCATAAATGAAGAAACAGACCTGTACTCCATGAATGAACCACACAACTGCATCCTAGACCCACAGCTGGCAGCACCCAAAGAGTATCCAGGAGACCTGGCAGCACTGTAAATCCTTATTTGTCTTCTTGGATCTCCACACTACTGGAATAGCTCTGCCTATTTCACAGATTCTTCTTGAAAATACAAAGTAGTATTTGAGCAGGGATGGTTTATATGATATTTCACATCTATCCTAAGTGGACAATTTTCA
>PVJS01005589.1:35850-63669 GCA_004027185.1 Glis glis
TGAGACCCGGTTTCAAAATAAAGTATAAAAACTAGGGCCGGGGGTGTAGCACGGAGGTAGAACGCCTCTGGGTTCAATCCCCGGTACCGCAAAAAAAAAAAAAAGAAATATATTTTAAACATATGCACATTTCTCAGACCTAGGTTTATTACATGATATAACCTCATTTATTTAATTTTTTAAAAAACCAACTCCTCCAAGTACTTTCTAATACATAGGTAAATCTTTAAAAGCCCAAGGGTGGTTCTGCAACTTGGGATCAATGTTTTTAACTGAGTACTTGGATTTTAAACCTGAAAAGAAATATTCTTGCCTTTCAATTCTTATTCTAAGAGCAAATGGTCTATTACTTTAAAATGGGTTGAAGGCAAACCCAATGTTCAGTTTATGCTTCACATGCAGGAGGTGTTCAGAGAATCCCAGGAATGATTTAATTGTATTTGGTTGACCACAGTTCATAATTTTGCTTTCAGTGTATTTCTAGAAAAGCAGCAGTTCCACACCCTGAAACAATTTAATGATACAGCAAGTTTTAAGCAGACTCTGGCTAAATTTATTTCAAACTTGTTTGATATTAATATGAACATGTCCACACCTTTAGAAATGCATTAGCAGAGATTGACAGTCAAGTGCAAAAAGAGACAACCTTTAAAAGAAACTCAAAATCCCCAGAGTAATATCACACATTTCACAAGCTTTTCTTTTTAATACATCTTTTTACAGGTTTTAAATGTTATAAAAGGTTTTAAAAGCTCTCAATATGCCATTCTGATTCTAACCCAATGGAAGTATATATACTAGGTATACTTAAAATGTCTCCTGTATTCCTACTTTTCTTTTTTTGCAGTACCAGGGATTGAACCCAGGGGCATTCTACCTCCAAGCTACACCCCCAGCCCTATTTTTTTATCCTTTATTTTGAAACCGGGTCTCATGAAGTTGCAGAGGGCCTCACTAAGTAGCTGAGGCTGGCTGCGAACCCAGATCCTCCAGTCTCCGCCTCCCAAGTACTGGGATTACAAGCATGCGCCACCACGCCCAGCCCTACTTTTCTTATTTTATATATCACATGATGTAGAAAAATGTGGCAGTAATCAAAAAATATTTTATATTCTGACCACACAAACGTTTAAGACAATCGGTTCACTAATTCTGATAATTTAATTGATAAATAAATATTTGTGATAAAGGCAAAACAAAGTGGCAAAAGGGGGGGTCTTCTACATAACCCTCCTGTTTTAATAGTTTCCTGTTAACCAATTTTCCAAATATAGTCAGTGCTGCTATACCAAATACCAAACTATGTTGTTAAAAACAGGAAACAAATTTCAGCAGAGATAAGCTGATAGCATGTGACACTAGATAAGTTTTTATTTCTCTTCTTTGAAGGATCTAACAATGCAAAGTTAGCTCATATCATTACTCTCTGTGTTTGTGCAGTTAATCTGAAGAGCCTCAACACACTGAACAAATTAAACAGGAAACCTGCAGAATATTATCAAATCACAGGGAGCTTTCAGCTGTGATCCAGCAAAGTCTTCCCTGCATAAAACTTTTAAAACTCCTGCCACCACACACATGCCCATCTCACACTGAAAACTGATAACTGACAATTACATTAGTTAGCGAAAGCCACTTGAATATACAATAATCAGTCCTCTATGCAGGATATCTTTTCTGGAAGTCATGGTGGAGGTAAATACATTTTTGATGAGCCTCCAAAATCTCTCATTGATCACATTTCCCCCTCTTTGCACTACCTCATGGAGATGATGGTCACGCACAGATAAAGTTTATGCTTTGCCATTTGGCCTTCTCTGAACCTCAGTCACAAAAGTGGCTATAAAAGGGAAAATTTCCCTTATCAGATTTAAATGTGTAAATTAACTGTAAAAGGCAGCAAAATCTATTGACAACAGTATTTCGGAATATACCTAGGTTTTAATGCTCTGCTACTAATGCAGTGGGTGATACTGCATTACATTAAGAGTCACCCAGCAAGGTGACAGTCACATTGTAATGCTACTTGGAGTGACACTGAGCACATATTGCCCAGGGTCCCTGCTGAGTCATGCTTCTGACAGACTATTCCTGACCCAGGCTGACTACGGCTCCCTGTGAGCTCATCTGGAACTGCTATTTGTCCCTGTGTATACAGAAAGGATATTTCAAGAATGGGGTACACATACAGGTGCCTTCATTTGAAAGAAAGTTGCAAAAAAAATTCTGTATTTTGTTCTAAAATATTCTCAAGCTGACTCTGCATATCACTGGCAGCAAATTAAACCTAACCAGTAAACACACCGGGAATGGACTTTAAGGCATTTCAAACACCGCTGTGGCAGTTCCAGATCCATCTCGTGGTACATGCGAGGATGTGTACACACATGTACATGTGCTGTTGAGCTGCCCTTGTAAAAGCACACTGAATAATTTGCACAACACATGCATAGACTGTGTCACTGAACAACATACAACAATAAGATTTGGGTGATATTTCAGCATTTTACTTCTGAATTCACAATGGTCGTATCTCTAAAGCCACAGTTGGCTTCTTTGATTTCCCAAACACATTGGTTTTCTGTCACTGGAGTTTTGACCTCAAAGCTTCACCTCTCACAGTTCATTGGTCCAAGTTGACTCCAACAGTATGATTCTTTTTTTTTTTTGTACCAGAGATTAAATCCAGAGGCATTCTACCTCCTAGCTACATACCCAGCCCAATTTATTATTTATTATTTATTATTTATTTATTTATTTATTTATTATTTATTTATTTATTTATTTTGTGGTGTTGGGGATTAAACCCAGGGGCATTCTACCTCTGAGCTATACCCACGGCTCTATTTTAGTTTTGTTTTTATTTGGAAACGGGGTCTTGTTCAATTGCTGAGAGCCTCACTAAGTTACCAAGGCTGTCTTTGAACCTGCGATACTCCTGTCTCAGCCTCCCAAGTACTGGAATTACAGACATGCATCACCACGCCCAGTTTTACTTTTTATTTTTAAAACAGGGTCTCTCACTAAGTTGCCAAGATAGGCCTCAAACCTGCAATCTTCCTGTTTCAGCTTCCCAAGTACTGGGATTACAGGTGTGTGCCACCATGCCTGGCTCTGGTATGATTCTTTTAGAAGCTCAACTTGAGGGTGTGAGCCACTATCAACCCAGTCAAAAACTATCCTTATTCCAAGGCCACAGAAAAAAATGAATAATCATATTCTACATCAAAATATCATATCCAACAAGATGCATTTAAAAAGCAATGCATAAACCAATAACCCAGTAAGGAAGTTATCCCTACAAACCAGAAAAGGGCAGGAGCAGTTAATAGCAGGTGGTCACAGTCCCCACTTGAAGGCTTGGGATGTTGTTGCTGGTGGGCCGGTGTATGTGTCAGTTCTGATTGGCACTATAGTCAAACATCCAAATTTCTAAATTTATTAGATGGAAGGTATTTAGGATCTCAGGGCCTAGCCCAAAGCAGGACCTTCAGCGTTTGCTGAAAGAGCAAATCTGAGGAAAGACCTGGAAGATATGATAAAGTGGAAACCTGGCTACAAAAATTATTGCAGAGGCCACACTTATCTTCTCTAAAGTCTTTTTATTATTTAAGATCAAAGGGCCCTTTGACATTATTTTATGTTTTTATGCATTCCACTGGACTAGGGCTCTTCTGTCACTGTGTCATGTGACACTAATGAAAATGAAATGTAAATCTAACCAGAAGGTTACTAAGTAAGTAATATTGTTTTGAAACTTTTATGTTCTAAATTTCTCTTATCTGATCCTCACTGTTCAAGTGCAGGGACCCTGCCTCAGCTAAGACCCTAGTGGTGCTTCTTCCAATCTCACTTATTTCACCTTATCTCAGAGTTACCCACTGTGGCCAGGCTGCTCTTCCATATGGCAAGAGGAGCACACACATTTTCAAGTCAGTCCACGCGGCTCCTCGCCATTGATCAGTCCTGTGGATCAGTTTGTTCCTTTTTTTTTTCAGTACTGGGGATTAAACCCTGGGTATCACACATGCAAGGCAAGCGCTCTACCACTGAGCCACAGTTTCCCCAGCCCACAGTTTGCTCCTTTCACTGTTCAACATACTTTGTTGTTACAACATATCTGCAAATTTGTCGTTCACATCAATTCCATCTCCTCTGTAACAGTACTGGTATGTCATGTAAGGTGGACAATTATTATTTTCATTTACAGGTGAGGAAATGGCACGTATTCTAGAACTTGTGTAATGCCTCAAGTGTAACAAGCTGCAGAACCGGGACGTAGACCTGGGACTTTTCTCTGCACCACAGTGTCCCTGCCAAGTTTGAGGCAAAGGCAGACAAAAAGGGAAGAACAGTAAACTGAACATCTAGGAAAGAACACTTCATTTTGTATCCATCATGGCAATTTTTTGACTCTTATAATGAACTATATAAACCAGATCACCTCTCCACATACATGTTCGAGAGATTTACAACACTGTAAAATTCTATGAGAGAAGGCTGGGTGTGGTGGCGCATGCTTGTAATCCCAGTACTTTGGGAGGCGGAGACCAGAGGATCCAGGTTCGCGGCCAGCCTCAGCTCTCTCTCTCTCTCTCCCTGTCTCTCTCTCTCTCTCTATTTAGTGAGGCCCTCTGCAACTTTGTGAGACCCGGTTTCAAAATAAAGTATAAAAAAATAGGGTCAGGGATGTAGCACGGAGGTAGAACGCCCCTGGGTTCAATCCCAGGTACTGCAAAAAAAAAAAAATTCTATGAGAGAAAGTAAGTACAGATTTATTCGGTAAGAACATGTCTCACCCTGAAAATTAATATGATGTTTGTTAAAACTAGCAATCCTCTTTTTCTATATAGTTCTGTAGTTCCTTGCCCAGTATTTCATAGTTGGGGGATAAAGGTAAAAATCAGAAAAGTACCATGATAGTGTTCTCAAAGCCTGTGAAATGACATTGAGTCCCTCTTAGTACTTTCCACAATAAACCTCTTTAAAATAATAATAGCTAGTACTTATCGAATATCTGCTATGTGCCAGGCACTATGCTAAGAGGTGCATGTTCATTCACTCTTTTAAATTGTATAAAAAACTTCAGGAGATAAGTATTACTATCATAATTCCCAATTTAGAAATGAAGAAACAGAAGCAGAAAGGTAGAATCACTTGCCTATAATCACACTGCTGGCATACTGTGGGGCCAGCATCTGAACCCAGAAGGCTGACCCCAGAACTTTTCTTTTAATTACCAAGCAATAATACTGAGTTCTTTGCTATTCTTTATAATTTTATAATTGAGATGTGCTAAAGATTTATTAGCTGGGCATGGTGGCACACACCTGTAATCCCAGTATTAAGGAGGCTGAGATAGGGATATCACAGATTTGAGGCCAGCCTCAGCAACTTAGTGAGACCCTCAGCAACTTAAGGAGACCCTGTTTCAAAAACAATAGACCTGGGGGTATAGAATGCCCCTGGGTTCAATCCCACCACACACACACACACACACACACACACACACACACACACACACACCAGATTTATTGACTTATCAACAGTGACCATGTTTTTCTCTGACAAAACCTGGATATACCACATGACATAATTTCTACATTTATTCCACACATTATACAAATGGGGAAAGAAAGTAGCTATGCAAAATGCCTGAATTTTCTGAGTTACTCTGATGACTTATGGGGAAATAAAGTAAGACAGAATACTTGAAATTGGTATTATACCCCAAAAAATCCTTTTCAACTATGTGGCTGTCATTTGTCATAGATGCCAGATGCCACAAGGGTCAACAGCGCTGCATCTCACGCTGGTGTTCACTGAAATGTGATAATCCCGTGTGAGGGTACAACAACAAAAGGGGCTTCACAGATTAATGTTGTTCTTTCAAGGCGCAAAGGCAACACACCGTGACAGTGAGTACTGGGGTAAATTGCCCTGCTGCTCAACAGGCCTAATTAACGCTGTCACCACAGTCGCTCCCAATTAGGACATCTCACTCCCACACATGAAGATGTCTGGCACACTCCACTTAGGGCCAGCTACTCACTGGGTCAAATGCATCCAGTTACACTTCCACGGGAAGAAAGTGGAACAAGTTGAACTGGGCATAAAGCTTATACATTTGTTCTCGCCTGTTGCCAAAAAGCAAGCCCCCCCCACACATCATTTGTTATATAGACTTGCCGCATCACCTCCAAAATATCAATTAAATAGAAAAATTGAGAATGATGTACTTTGTAAAAATTTGATATATATTTACTTATTTTCCTATTGTACTGTTTTCCTGTTCTGCTGTGTTTATTGTTTAAATCAGCATGTTACCATGACTTTGATATGTTAATATTTGTCTCCTTAACCATTTTAGCACATTAGTATATCTTTGAGGTGTTAATTTTTGTCTTTACACCCATTTCTTCTTTGTTCAAATTGAATGACATTTAATTAATTGGTGTCATTAAAATACTCTGGTTTTCATTTGAAATAGGAATTTATTTACATGTACGTAACTGGATAAATTCCCAGGTAAGAGGATTTTTTGCAAGGTTATAATTAGTTTTAAACCGTGACAATTCCTGAAGAACTTTTAAGCAATGCCTATAAATAAAGCCCCTGTATGATCTATGGATATTAGTCCCTCATTATCTATTTTTCATTTAGCCACTTAAAAACATGTTCCTTCTGTGAGTAAGAAAAATTTTAGCAGAGCTAATTATGAAATAAATGACTCCTTTCCAGGCCTCTTAAATCTGTTTCTTTGTTATTGAAGCAGGTCACTTTCCTAGTAATCATGGCCTAATTTTACTTTTTAGTCCACAGATAATTTATTAAACTGAATTAAACTTAATAAACTGAATAATTTATTAAACTGTATTAAACATACATGCCAGAATTGAAATGAGTCTTCTTTACTCACTGAGGCCTACCAGGTCAGAGTTAAGTTTCTCTGACCTGTTCAATACAGTTAAGTAACCAACACAAAGCAGGAGCCTAGTCTGACTTTCTGAGGATCTTGACAGCTTGGGAAGCTCTTTGCTTATTAAGCAGGTCCATGGACAATCTAACAATTGAATCCTTATCATTTTACTTCTACCACACAGGAAAAGCCAGGGGAGGTACATTTCTTATCTTAGGATTCTCAGGGACACACATTTATTTGTTGAAGAGGTGGAAAATGACCAGAGTCAAGTTAAGCAGATAGTTGATAAGAAAATCTGTGCTCAACTACTGATCATCTAAAGTAATCTAATTTTGTGGCCAACAGAACATAACCATAAGGCTGCAATGTTTCCTGTACAGTCCTCAGAAGCCAAACTGTATGATTACAGTTAGTGCAAGTTGGTTTCATACAATACAGAATAAGAAATCATAAGAAAGTTAGAATTTATGGTATCTCTTATTCTGTATAAAAAAATTCACTAAAGTATCCTTTGAAAGTGCAAGTGAGCTGCTTCCCATACATCCTGAGAGAATCCACTGCATCCTAGATTGCAATTAAAGTTTTTCAGTACAAAGACTGATAAAAAGTTATGCAAAAGAGGTCAAAATGAAACTTACTCAGCACATCAACATGTAGCTATCTTTTCCTCCCCCACTAGAAATATTTTTTGTTTTATTTAGAAAGGTTAAATTTTTGTTAATAGTTTATAGGTATGAATTTAAATTACTAAACTGTACACCTTACATCCTACACTTCTGTATTATGATTCTGTCTCCTTAAACAATAAGAATGGAGAGCCAGGGGAAGGGGTTGTGTTTCGTGGCAGGGTGCTTGCCTAGCATGCACAAGGTCCTGGGTTCCATCTTCAGCATCACCAAAAAAAAAAAAAAAGAGAGAGAGAGTGACTCAGGAAACTTGGATGAAGGATGAAGGTACTTGTTTGGTCCAAACAGTCACAAAATAGCTCTGAACCTTAATGACCTGGCTCATAAAAGAGGCAGAATAGCACCTGTCTTACCTATTTCAATTCATTTGTGAATATCTAATAAAAAGGGGGTAAGGAAAGCATTTTACATATTTTTATAAATTAGATATTATCAATGTTGATATAACTGCCATGATATTAAACCATCAAAACATTACAGAGCCGGGCGTGGTGGCGCACGCTTGTAATCCCAGTACTTGGGAGGCGGAGACCGGAGGATCCGGGTTCACGGCCAGCCTCATCTACTTAGTGAGGCCCTCCACAACTTTGTGAGACCTGGTTTCAAAATAAAGGATAAAAAATAGGGCCGCGGGTGTAGCTTGGAGGTAGAATGTCCCTGGGTTCAATCCCTGGTACCAAAAAAAAAAATTACAAACTATTACATGATATAAATCCAGCTGGTACAGACTTACATAATTAATACCTAAAAAATTATGTGTATATATGTGTGCATGTATATATGTGTATGTATGTATACATACATATATATATATATATATATATATATATATATATTTCTCTTTGGTCATTTGACAGGACAAAACAAAAAGCAGCTGGAAACTATCAAGCTGGGTCACTAAAATATTCAGAGCCAGTATAAAGGAACAGACTAAACATTATATAACCCTAAATGGCAATAAAAGGAAGGCCAAGAACAGAAAGCAAATGGGGTCTTTAAAGTCATGAAATCTCCCAGGGCGGCAAGTCATTCTCTCAGATCCACAGATATTCCAGTTCGTAGAAAACTCTTGAAGCATGAAATAAGTCATTTTAGAATAAAAAGAAAATGAAATTTTAGACAATCAGTATAATTTGGAAAATGGTTGTTCTGAGAGGCTGTATAGAACAATGTCCCAGGAAGCAATGACACATAGGAGTAAACATAGGTGTTGGAGCTAGGCAGGTCTAAGTGCCTATTTCAGTCACCATCTAAAGCTCTGGGGCATGACCAAACTGTTTACCCTATGTGAGCCTCGGCCTCCACGTCTGCAAAATGGGTTCACCTGACACAGGGCAGAGTGAGAGCATCGGGTGCTGCGTCACCTGCTTTGCTGAAATACTGTTAATCACACAAGAAGCACTTTTCTTTTAATAGCAGATTCTCACAGAATTAAATTCATGGATGGAAGTTAAAATATAGAGAGCTTATCCTTAGATTGTTTCATGCTGCCTTCAGGTAATGACACTTTGGCTATCAGTACCCTCCCCTGGGCTCATGGGAGTAGCATGGCTATTTAGCCTACTGTTTACAAAGCACTTTCATACATTATCTCATTTCACACCAAAAGGTATACTCAAAATGATGAAAGTGTGTGCCATGGTGCACAGCTGTAATCCCAGTACCAGGGAGGCTGAGGCAAGAGGATCACAGGCTGGAGGCCAGCCTCAGCAACTTAGCTAGACCTTGTTTCAAAAATAAAAAGGGCTGGGTAGAATGCTTCTGGGTTCGGTTCCCAGTACACATACACACAAAAGATGATGAAATTTAAATAAGATCTGCAGTTGAGCTAATGGTATTGTGCCAATGTTAAGATCTTAGTTTTGATGTTACATAATAGGGTTATGTAACATGAAGGGAGCAGGCTGAAGGATGTATGGGAACTTTCAGCTCTACCTTTGCAACCTTTCCATAAATCTAAAGTTATTTCTCCCAGAATTCAAGATGACTAACCTCAATTTTTGTATCTTTTGAACATTAAGTTGTGTCCTTCTTCATGTTTTTATAAAAGTATTATTATTCCATTTAATACAATGTATATCTTTATAGGTATTCATTTCACTGAGAAGACTAAAGACTCCTGGCAGCTGGGGGCTTTTTTCTTTTAATGCATCTTTTATCTTAGTAACTAGCACAGTGCTCAGTAATGTTTGCTGAGTAGAAGAATGAATAAAGTCAATCTGCAATTCAAGTACTCCATATCGAAAGAGCCTCTAGTCCACTGATACACAGGACTTACATGAAAACACATTGAATTTATCCAGGTTGTCGCTGCTTCCTACTCATATGATGTTAATTCATTAGATGGTGTGTTCTTAGACAAACACATTAGAATATTCTATGTTGACCTGCATCTTCCTACATCCAACCAGTATCCACATCTTGGCTCATTCATATAGAAGACTAACTTCATTTTCTTATTTCTCAATTTCCATTCATTATACAAATATTATTTTGCATCTGTTACAGGGCTATCACTGTCTTAAGTACTGAGCATACTGACATCAATGAGACAAATAAGATCCCTGTTCTCTTAGAGATTACATTTTGGTTGGGGAATGATAGATAATCTCTTAACTGCTACACAATAATATGGCTAATAAAATAAATCCTCCATCTTTACAATCAGAGAGCACCAAAATTACTGAGGTAGCTATGTCTTTTCCATTTAATCATATAACTTTTTTTCTATTTAAATTGACTTGGAAAACCGATCACTAAATCTAGGTGCAACCAACCAGTATTAATCTGCTAAACTGAAATTGTATCATTTTGAAAGCTTATACTAACTTAATGACCTCATTGAAAACAATTATTTATAAGTTGGGATTTCTCTGCACAAATTATATTTCAATACTACATTCTACTGTTAAAATTTTATCATGTGAGGACTAACTATAAATAGTGAAGTATACTGCTTAAAAGCCAAGCAAGTCTTACTCCTGACCTTGGGCAAATTATTAAAAATCTGTTAAGCCTCAGTTTTCGAAAATGTAGAATGCAATAGAACCTTACCTCCTAGGGTTATTTAAAGGATTAAGTAAGATATTGCAATTAAAACTCCTAGTGTGCATCTCAATACAAGCACTCAACAAATGTTGGTGGCTATTCTTATTATATTGTCATTATGTCCTTGGTAAATTTTAGCAGATTATGAAGCTTTCTAAATTAATATGAAGGGTTTAGGTAACTGCCCACTTGGAGCTGAGACAAATTAAAAGATATTCATTCCTGTGACAAGCAGAATAATTGTTCCCAAAAAAGTCTAAATCCTAATCCCCAGAACCTGTGTATATGCTACCTTACATGCAAAAGAGATTGAGAGGCATAGTCGCGGGTAAGAAGCTTGAGCAGGAGGGATTATGCTGTCTTATCCAATTGCATCAATCAAATCCAGTGAATCCTTAAAGGCAAAGAGTGTCTTCTTGGTGTAGTCAAAAAAAAAAAAAAAGCAGTCAGAAATGCCACATTACTGGCTTTGAACGCAAAAGAAGGCTGGCCCAGAGCGAAGAAATCCAAGCAGGCTCTAGAAACTGAAAAGATACTGTGTCCCTCTTCCAAAAAAATGGCTTCTCTCTGAGAGCTTCCTGAATCCCTGCAGACACCTTGACTGTAGCCCAGTGAGATTCATCTTAGAATTCCAATGTACATAACTGTAAGATAATAAATTTGTGCCTTTTAAGCCTCTGGATTTGTGGTAATTTGTTACTAATACAACTCCCAAAGAGAAATTGATTGTGTTAATTTTCTAATATCAGGTGTAGAATGCTTATCTCTTTGTAATACACAGGCCCTTACTATACAAAAGTAGAAGGGCCAGGTGAGAGAGAAGCACTAGCTACACATCACTTCACCTGCACATCCTCCTACTCAGGGTGCATGAAAGAAACTCACACCAAAATGATCACAGATCCTGAGAAACAAAGGGTGAAAACTACTAGAACCCCAACCTCTTGTGACCCATGCAACCGCAGTCTCTGTCTTGCCTCAGTTACTTTCTTATAAAATCAAAAAGTTGGGTCATCTCTTGGTGCTGTTAAGCCCCAAAGTGAGTCATGGAGATCTATCGTCTCCTTTTCATATATTGTTTTAGGAATTTATGAGCAGAGTCACTGAAATAAATTTTATATTTGAACATGATTGATGAATACTAACATCCCAATGGCAATAATATACAAAAGATAGATAGATAGATAGATAGATAGATAGATAGGAGGAGGAGGAGGAGGAGGAGGAAGAGAAAGAATTTTTACAAAAATTTCCAATGCTTTACAAAGGTTTGAGTTTTTAAAGATCAAATCTACACATTGGTAGGGATGTGCTTAAATTTGACAGTTAAGGTAATAAAAATTATCTTTATAGTGACTACATTCTTTAAGTTGCAGTAAGTTTTCTTGGTGTTTTAAAAATATCATTTAGGAATTTTAATAGAAAGAAAAATTTAAACAAAATCCTCAAATGAAAGCTTTCCAGGCTGACATTACATTCACTTCTGGGTTGATATCTAATGATATCCCTCACTAATTTGTTTAAACTCTATTTTTCCAGAAAGTTATATCTTGCATAACTTTGGTATACCTAAAATATCTTACATAACACAAGGGAACACTGGAACAGGACCTATAGTGCTCAGCAAATCTGCTGAGAAGTGTGAGCAAATCTGTGATGGGGGAAATTGTCCTGAAATAAGTTAAAGGCCACAGAAATACAACACTTTAGAACCTACCCTAGACCAGCTTATAGACAGTTCCCCAGGGCCATTCCTGAACAGCTGCAGTGTCAGCATTCTGAAAAAGCCCAACAGCAGTGTAGTAAACCTCACTGACTTAACCCTCAGAAAATACTTGTGAAAATTCCAGCTCTAAAATTTTACCAGGGTGGTGACAAAAGCAGAAAAGGAAGTAAAATATCCCCAGAGGTTTTGCAAGTGTGTTCTTGTAATAATTAAGTCCTAAAGAGGGTTGTGAGATCAGTGAATTAACATTGCCAATGAAGGACAATAGTCTGCTAATGAAGGAGAGAGCATTAGAGACACACGGCACTATCAAGGGAAAGGCTGGTCGGCAGAGGGACATGCTTTCCTTACTCCACGAAGTGGTTGTTTAACTCACTTCAATAATCACTTTATTTTCCATTATGTCAAGCTGGCAATGGAGAAGAATTTGCAAACATATTTCCCACTTTCATAAGAAGGACTAAAATTAATGATATATACCAGTTTTTTTAAAGATGGATAAACTATGATTTCTGCTAGAAGAGAATGGTCTCAAGGATCAAGTTCTATGGGAAAGAAAAAAACAACAACAAAACAATGTTAAGGTTTAAGGGTCCAAAGATTCAACTAAATTGTTGAGAACAAATTATCATGAGACCTTATACCTGTAACTGAGCTACAATTTTTATTAGGATCCTCCTCCTCCTGCTACTCCTTCTCCTTGGTACTGGGGATAGAACCCAGGGGCATCCTCCCTTCAAGCTACATCAGGCCTTTTTAATTTTGAAACAGGGTCTTACTAAGTTGCTGAGGCTGGCCTTGAACCTGTGCTCCTCCTGTCTCGGCCTCCCAAGTACTAGGATTATAGGTGTGTGCCACCACACCCAGTTGGTTCATTATTATTATTGGTGGTGCTCCAGGTAGTTCCCTAAGTTTTGAGTTCTCTTCACCTAACCCCACTGTTCCCAGAAGCCGCATTACTTTCAGTGTGTGATTTTGCAAAATGAGTTTCCTTCCCACTGGAATGCAAACCTGGAATTATGGTGGAGGCCCTATAGCAAGATAAGGATCTGCCAATGGTTTTGTAGATCCTTTTCTGAGCTCCAGGGATTCTCAAACCTTTTGCTGCACATATAAGTCACTTGGACAAGTTTATCAAAATGAATATGAACTATTCATGGATCCCATCAAAAGATTCTGATTCAGTGGCCTAAGAATCTGCTTTCTCAGGGGCTGGGGTGAGGAGGGTAGTGCAGTGGTAAAGTGCTTGCTAGCATACAAGAAAGACCCTGAGTCTGATCATGAGCAATGAAAAAAAAATGCTCTTTCAAAAAGCATTCAAAATGATCCAGTTGGTCTGGGCACATTTTTAGAACTACTACAAATTTTGATCCTTCATATATAAAATAAGGAGTCAGTGCTGGGTTTTAATTTGAGGGGGGAAGGGGAAGAGACAAAAATGAGAGGAAGAAAGTCAAATATTCCAAAAGGTTTCTCCTGAGCTGAATACCTGCATCCATCTTTGCATGTTATGAAAGGTGGACTATTCTCTAGGCAAAGAGTAATTTCATAATATTTAAACAATGAATTTAAAGTACATACTATTATTTGAAAATTGCTAAGGGAATAGATTTTAAGTGTTTTCACCACACACAAAAAATGACAAGTATGTGAAGCAATGCACATATTGGTTTGATTTAGCCATTCCACAATGTGGAGGTGTTGTAAACATTGTGTTGCATGCCATCAATACATAAAATTATATTTTTCAACTTAAAATTTTAAAAACAAAGTACACTGTTTTACTTAGAACACATTTATTTTAGTGAGTTATTATGGTGGTTACTTAAAAATACTTTTTCCTATTCTTTTTTTTAAATATACTTTTATTGGGGCATTGTATCCATACATCATATTGATGTAGCAATCAGGGAAACGCAATCAGAACTACCCTGATATTCCATCTAACTCTAATTAGAATGGCAATCATCAAGAATACAAACAATAATAAATGCTGGTGAGGATGTGGGGAAATAGGAACTCTTGTACAATGTTGGTGGGATTGTAAATTAGAATAGCTGCTATGGGAGCCGGGCGTGGTGGCGCACGCTTGTAATCCCAGTACTTGGGAGGCTGAGACTGGAGGATCCGGGTTCACGGCCAGCCTCAGCTACTTAGTGAGGCCCTCCGCAACTTAGCAAGATCCTGTTTCAAAATAAAGAATAAAAAACAGGGCTGGGGGTGTAGCTCGGAGGTAAAATACCCCTGGGTTCAATCCCCGGTACAGCAAAAAAAAAAGGAATAGCTGCTATGGAGATCAGTGTCGAGGTTCCTCAAAAGACTGGGTATGGAACCACCATATGACCCAGCTATACCACTCCTATCTTTCCAAAGGAACTGAAGTCAGAATACTATAGATATAGATATAGTATAGATACTATAGATACACTTATAGATATTGTGCCATGCTTATAGCAGCACAATTCACAATATCCTACTCTCTAAAGCAATCTAAGAGAAAGAACCAAAAACTTTAAATCGATGCTTTCAAGTCTTCAATTCCCACACTTAGTTTAACCCTCATTAGGACATTCAAGCCTGACCTTGGTGTTGTCACTGAATCTTTACAAGATGAGTACCCCTTATTCTTCTTTATACTTCTTCCTAGGCAACCAGGAGCATCAAGGCTCAGTAGATATTTGTGTCTCCAGCATAGACATCTCCTTTGAAATCCAGACTTTGTTAGTGTTTCTTTTCTCAAAAATGGCACAAACATCCATATACTTGGGCAAATCTAAACTATGACTTTCTCATTTACTCATGCCTATCCCCAGTCTACCATAAGTTTCAGTTAATTACCATCCCCCCGTTTTCACCCCCAACATTTCGAGGAAGGGAACTTTTATAGTATTGGGCAATAAGCAGAGCCAATGACTAGTAACCAGTCAACTATAAGGTGATCACAAACGTAGGAAAGAGAATAAAGAAGAAGTACATCAGCCACAAAGGTGATTAACATAACATGAGCTAAAATACGTATCCTAGGAAAGGAGGAAGTACCTGGAAAAGAACAGACCATCCAAGATGGCAGTTCTCATAATGGACACTAAGTCCAAGGCCAAACATGAAACCTTGGGAGTGTCCAGAAGCAAGAGTTGGAAGGAGTGTACCTAAGGCGCTAGAAAGGGGATTTATCACCTGCTGTTTAGCTTTGTTCTGTTTTTAGCTTTAGAGCTGTATAAGGTTCACTTCAGTTTTTGAGGTATCTGGTTTCCCTAATAGCAGAGAACTCCAGGTCTTTACAGTTGAGGTGTAATTGGCTCTCACATAGGAACTTTGTGTTCTGAACAGAATTTGGGGTTCAGCAATTCTGTGTACCAAGACAGAAGAGGTAGAAGGAAAGCTTGTAGCATAAAATTTGTGAAGTAGATTACACCGTGATCTAATCAACCCCTCTGTTTGGGATTTCTTAGACTATCTATTTGGGTAACTTTATCAAAAGGCTTTTGAAGGCCTGGTAAAAATCCTATGAAAATCCAGATTCCCAGTGAAAAGAGAACTAACTGGCTGGAGGATGTAAGTAATGCCAGGTAAAGAAAAATGGAATAAGTATTCCTATAGCAAATGGCAAGAATATATTTTATTGCAGATATTGAGATGATAATAACTCTTCAAGAGATATTATAAAGCAGAGGTCAGCAAAACATGGTCCACAAGCCAAATCCTGCCCACCACATTTTTGTAAATAAAGTTTTATTGGAACCCAGTCATACTTATCTGCTTATAAATTGGTTTGGCTGCTTTTGTGCTACAGTTATATAGTTGGCTTTTTACAGAATTATTTGCAGATCCCTATTACAGAGCACCAGTAAGTCATTGTGGAACACCTACAGAATTTCATCTATTAGAAGTAGCTGGTTTCATAAAGGCACAGCAGAATGGTAATAATCCATGTGGGAGCTACACCTTGAGGTTGAAGAATGAAATGGGTCAATGGAGTGAAATATTCAAAATATTGTCTATGAATGCTAAAAGAACTAAATCCTCACCCAGATAAGCAGAGAGAGCTATGAAATGCTTATGAAAAATACAATTATCTGTTTGTAAGTGGGGTTAGGATATACAGACTAGAAAACAAGGGTGAGGAAATCAACCTCAAAGTAAAAAATTAAATGTTATAAATTTGTGAATTAACATTTTATTTGATATATGTATTTGATATGCATAATTTTACTTGATGATCGTTTCCTACCTAGAAAAAAGAGGAAGACTGATTCACCTAAACTGGTAGAAACTCCCAGGGTGAGGATAATTATGAGAGAGGAACTGAGGCCTATAGAATGTGAAACTAGAGACAAAATCATGGAATGTCTCACCCATTTGGAATTCAAACAACTGTATCTACCCAACAGAGGAAAATATTATTGCTATTAAACAAGCAATTTATAAAATCTCCTATCCTGTTTAAATTTGGGAGGTTATGGCATTATGCCCCTACTGGGCATCAATGTATAATTTTGAATTCTAATAAAGATAGCTGGGATAAAATGTAGTTATAAGTTGGGATAATGCATTGTAGATAAGCAGGAACCATACTAGGATTAGAACAGTGTCCGTGAATTCTTATTCTAGAGGGAATGAAATTTTGGCATAGTAAATCAAAATTGTACAGTGTTAGTATTAGAAGATTTTTTCAATGATATCTTTCTTAGAGATGTGATTCTATAATGCTTAGGCTGGATGGATGACATTTTGCAATTTGTTCTTGGGAAGGCTCTGAGATTACACTGTCTATAAATTGTGCTGTATTTTGTGAGATTAGTTGGGAAAAGTCAGTAACTTTAAAATTTAAAAATTGAGAAGTTGAGGAAAACAGATTTCAGAAAGACTTGGGGAGTGTGCCACTTATGTTGTAAGTATTTCTAAAATGTGTTGCAATTGTTCCTTTGAAAGGGGAAATAAGAACAATAAAAGTGGAGTGGGATGAAATACTTTGGGTAAGAAGTCAGAGGGGCACAAATCTTAAAACACAGACAACTTAAGAATCTAGGAAAAATAGAAGGCAAAAATGAACATGAAGGGAAAAGGCTAGTAGTGAACTGCATATAAAAATTGCATGGGTTCTGGAATCAGCTTAGGGACTGAATTCCAGCTCGGGATCTAACTTTTTATGGCCATGCATTTATCTGTAATCTAAAAGGACATATATGACCATTGCATAAATGTAACTATTTACTACCTGTGTTGTCTTACTATGGAATTCTTGCTCTGGTATACTTGAATTACAAGTCACTGAATTTACCCCCATTTGTAATAATGGGAAAAGACTGATTCCAGAATTTTGAAATAGAAAAGAAATAAAAAAAAAATAAGGACAAAAGGAATGGAGGTGTGTACACTAAAGCTTTAGGAAAAATGTGAGTGAAAATAAATCTAGACCTTAAAAAAAAGAAACTTGTCTTTGTTGCCTTGTGTGAAAGCAAAGGAATCTAACCCTTGTTTACAAAGGCTGAGCTGAGGATGAGGTGAGACACTGAGTCTGCACCTAGGCAGGAAGAAGACCCAAGTCAAAACCCTGGAGCTAGGATCTGAAAATCAACACCTACTCACCCCACTGTAAAATCCTGATGGTTCTGGATACAGGGCCAGGCCTTAGGTAAGGGGGTGATGTTGAAAATCTCCTTATATGCACAATATTTACAACCAAGCAAAATGACTTTACAAGCATCTCAAACTGCAAAGGCACTAAGATCCTAAAACATTTCCAGTGGGTAAGGAATGCTAAATAGAAATTAATAACAGAGCCTAGCATATGTTATTACTAGTTTTAAATGGAGATGCCATTGTTCTATCTTTAATTAGAACACTGTCTTTATTGAATCACTTTATTGTCTATAAAAAATATAAAGACTCTACCAAGTTCACCCCTTACTTCAATCCTTAACACACCTTTCCTACCATAGGCTTTCCCAGTACCTGCCAGGCACAGCTCACGTGCACATCCATATACACAATGCCCAGATATTCCCATAAAAACTGTACTCTTATAAGAGAAAGGAATAAGAAAAGCACTTCTTAGAGATTTGATTCAGATTAACTTTTTGGGGATGATGAACTAGGTGCTCAAACATATCATGCCTACACTTTTGTCCATTACCAATACCCTATAACAATATACACATTAGCATAATTAGCTTAGCACTGATTACCTGAAAGATCCACAATCATCAATCATTATTCAGTTGCCCAGTTTTCTGAGGATCTTTGTTTAGTTTTTGCAGTGCTGGGGATTGAATCCAGTGCCTCCTGCACACTAGGCAAGCAATTCTACTACTGAGCTACAACCCCGGCCCTAATCATTCAGTCACGTATGTGATACTTTATCTTAAAGAAAAAATTCTTTCAAAACGAGGGTTGATATCCTGAATACCTCTTAAGTTAGCTGGGAAATTTCATTAGCTATGATGTTACATTCGAAAATATTCTGGTTGAGTTTTATTCATCTTGAAAAGGTTAATAATAGGGTGGAACAAAATATTTACATATAAATTCATTTAAATTTTTTCTGATTAACTGAATAAAGTTCATGTACCAGGCAATTCACATAAAAATTTAAAGATAAGGCCTACTCTTCTTTAAGTATGAGTATGTGACTAAGAGTTTTGTTTAAAAGTATCCCCTGGCATTGTTAGAATACAAATTCCTCATGGGCAAGAATTGTATCTGTTCTGTTCATTGCTTATTCCCAGCACCTAGAAAAATGCAAAGAACATATTTTGCCCTCAATTATTTGTTGAGCCAGGCTAAGTGGCACATGCCTATAATCCCAGCTACTTTGGAAGCTGAAGCAGGAGGATCACAAGTTCAAGGCCAACCTAGACAACTTAGCAAGACCTTATCTCAAAATTAAATAAGTAAATAAATAAATACAAAGGGCTGGGAAGTAGATTAGTGATAGAGTGCCCCTGGGTTCAATCCCCAGTATCACACACACACACACAAAAATATCTTATTGAATAAATGAATGTGTAAATGTATAAGCTTCCTGTAAGGAATCAGGGATTTCTACACAAGTTTGTCTTCCTGATGAATTATGAAAGAAAGTCATAGGAAAATAAACCTGAGAACTAAAATATGAAAGTACAGAAAAAGAGTAAATGAAAAAGAAAGTACAGTGTTTTATCAGCAATAATGATAGTTTTCATATAATTTTTCTGACACTTATCAAATATGATGAGTCTCTTATGCAGTCCTTTCTTTTTCAAAGGAGAAAAAAGAGTGAAAGTAAGCAAATAATGAGAATACCTTTTTTTTTCCAGTACTAGGGATGGAACCCAGGAGTGCTCTACCACTGGGCTACATCATCAGCCTTTTTTATTTTGAGAAAGGGTCTAAGTTGCCCAGGATGACCTCAAATTTGCCATCCTCCTGCCTCAGTCCTGAGTCTCTGAGATTACAGGGTATACTACTATGCACCGCTATGAGAATAGCTTTCTACTGAAACAACCTTGACCTGGATATACTCATAGTATCACTAAAGTAAGAGAACCATGAAAAATGAACAACAATTGTACATACAACATATAACAACACATACAAAGCAAGAATCATCATTTCTAACCTTGGTTTTTAAATACTATCTTACTATTTCCGCTGGGTACTGTGAAAAAAGCTTTTTCTTCCCTTTGTCAAAGATTTTCTGTGTTACATGGCTCTTTGATGAACTAATCATGTGTTTATAATCTTTTGTAATTTCATTTTTATTTCCAGTACTAACTAGACATTGCATGTTACAATTTCTCTTGACACATTTGCTGAAACTATATCATCACAGCAGGTCTCTTAAAAAATAGCTACTATTTTCATAGAGTTCTTCCCCACAAATACAGTGCTCCAACTTTGGTAAGCATCAGAATCACTCAAAGGGCTCTGCAAAACCCAGGGACCCATTCCTAAAATGCTTATCCCAGGAGCCCGGGGGTGAGGCCAGAGGATGTGCACTGCAAAAATGTCTCCAGGTGATGTTGATGTTGCTAGTCCAGGCACATTTGAGAGCCACTGTGTTTATATATCCAGAAGACTAGGAATAAAACGGATAATATAACTGATGGCAATCTACCAAAAATAACTGACATTACATATATGCATACGTAAGATTACCAACAGAATAATGGCACCTAATCTCAATTTCCTAAAACTACAGAACAGAGGATTGAAATTGATGCCTAAAGACATAAAGCCTATTCCTTTGACTAAAACTCAGACATAAGCAGCCAAACCAAAAATTTCCTCTGAAATATATTTTCTTGCACTCTTGGATTCTGCAGGGTGAGAGGGAGTTTTCAGATAAAAGGCAATAGAGTGGACTGCATGAATGATTGTAAAGGTTAACTTCTTTCAGTAAAGAGACCTTAGGTTCCACAAAGTAACCATTACTTAGATGCTTTCATTCTTCCAACATTTATATGGAGCCTTTGTTGTTAGTGTTGATCAGTGCTGGGGATCAAACCCAGGGTCTCCTGCATGTAAGGCAAGCGCTCCACTACTGAGCTACACTCCCAGCTTATGGGGACCCTCCTGCATGCTGACACTGTGTTATGACATTGAAGAAGCCTCTTGGCAGGAGAGGGATGGGGAAATAGATTTCTTTTAATTTGAAGAAAACAATATGCAACCTAATAGGAGTATAGAGGAGATGGTACTAAAGAAACATAATGGGAGATGTACATTGTGAAAAAGAGTGCTCCTCAGAGGAGAGATTTCAGCTGAGTTTTTGGGAAAAGTAGGTCTTGCCTAGGTGGAGAATAGGAGGTGAACCATATGATCCAGGGCACCCCAGTGGACCTGCACTGTGAACCCACGCTGCTGTTAGAAGGGCAGTGAGAATCAGGCAGCAGGAGCACGAGGGTGTAGTTGGAGAGAAAAAGTGGCAGAAGAAAGCCCAAAAAAGTCAATGGGCAGTCAAAATATGAGGGGCCTTGCAGTGGCAATCTTGGGTTTGAAGGTAGAGGTAAGCAGGTCAATGGAGTTAAGAATGCTGTTAAAGCAAAGGGTGCCATGGTCCAATTCAAATTTTAGAAAGAAACTCTCAGTAGCAAAGAGAATGAACTAGACATAAGGATGGGGTGGAGGAAAAGGCTGAAGGAAATTAGACAAATAAGGCAAACAAGAGCTCAGGCTGCAGTGCTCAGAGTGGAGCACAGAGGCATTTCTGGGGTACCATGGAGAAGTCCTGGTCTACAGCCAGGCACAGGAAATGTGCCAGAAAAACGTGGAGCTTAATTCTCTTAGCAACTCTAACTTCATTCATGTAATTTTTCTACTTGACAATCTATTGTTATATTTGATATTAGCTGAGCTCTAATTGTATAGAACTCACAGTTCCAAATAAGTCAAGCTGTGAGACACACTCTGCCACAAGTTGCCTACACCCAGTTTCACCTTCACTTGTTAACCCTGCTCTTTCCCAGAGAGAAACTCATTCTTAGAAAAAAAAAATGCTGTACAACACTGCAGGCTGCTCCAACAAGGCATTCTGCAGAGATGACAACTGATTTGGGGTTTGGACAAGGCTAAGGGGAAACCAGAGGAAAGGGATGAGAAAGACAAAGATGGCACAGCCACGGGCATAGCCCCCCAAATGCAACAACTACCTGTCATTTCTACCCTCAGAAATAGATAAAGAATGTTTCCTAACTATTTAAGAATGGCTTCCTCCTGGCCAGGCATGGTAGTGCACCCCTGTAATCCTAGCACTTGGTAAGCTGAGACAGGGGGATCACAGGTTCGAGGCCAGCCTAAACAACTTGGCAAGACCCTGTTTCAAAATAAAAATGAAAAGGGCCGGGGATATAGCTTAAAGGTAAAATGTCCCTGGGTTTAATCACCAGTAACAACAACAAAAGGAATTCAAAACTCCTACATATATAACAAGTTCATACCTATATTGGGCTTCAACCAACTTTGCCAGGCACCAGGGGTTAAAAAGAAAAACAAAGTAAGTCAGGTGTAGTGGTACATGCCTGTAATCCCAGTGGTCGGGAGGTTGAGACAGGAGGATCACAGGTTTGAGGCCAGCAAGACCCTCAGCAACTTAGATACTGTTTCAAACTAAAAAATAAAAAAAAAATTAAAGGCTGGAAGTATAGCTCAAAGATAGAATGGGTTCAATATCCTGGGTTCAATATCCAGTACAAAAAAGAAAGGAAGAAAGAAAAAGTAAAAGTAAAGAAGGTGAGTAACTCAAGAAAATTCTACAACACTGGATTAAGACAAAACAAGCAATAGCTATAAGGGGAAAACTGCCTAAGTGGCACTATCAATTACCCTTCATCTTTTTCAACCCTAAGTTTCAAACCATCATTCCAACCAGCAGAAGTATCTCTTACAAAACGTCTCATAGTACTCTAACGTCTGTCATATTTCTAAAGCATATTCATCATCCATCACTTGGTAATACCTGAGGTTCTTTAAAAAAAGCATAATAATTCAAATTTTCTTCATCTATAATTTAACTTGGGAACTTGTGAATACACCAATGCAAAGTCCAACATCCACTGTGCATGGCATAAAAAAGCTTGAAGGCTCAGTGTGTTAGCATTCTCTTGAAGACCAAAGTGATAACAGCTCACTCGAAGGAAACTTTACCATTGAAACAAGTACTTGGATATCTAGTGTCTATATTAAACATGCAGGGGCAATTGTCAAGGGAGAAAAGGCTACATTACAAATAAGTGATTCTGAGCAGTTAGTGACCGATTCACTCTCATTCATATCCTAAAACACAGCATTTTTTGCTTTAATACTATTTAGGCATTTAGACTAACGGAAACACCTGGAGTTGATTTTAACACTACTTTACTAGCCCAGAGTAGAGTCCAAATCCCATCAGGCTAAATCTCACCCTTGAACTGCCAAATATGAGAGTCCAGTCCCTGTGCTGGGTCCTGCAGCTGTTCCTTCCCTCCCTCATAATCATCACATCTATTTCTCTGTCCAGAATGCCAGCAGCAGTGACAGCACAGCTGCCAATTCAAGTGGAATGAATTTCATCAATGGACACTCCGAGGCAAAGATGCCTGTGCTTACCTCTGCTGATGGTCAGCTGCACAGGGCACACACCTCCAGAAATTTTGAGGCACTGTCAGCGGTGATGGTCTGATGCAGTCACTGCTGGGTGAAATAGCAACTTACCAGTGCTACAGCAAATGTCACAACAGTTCATTTAAAGAAGAACTGAGGGACATCCAAAGTGTTTAAATCCCAGGCAAGGCAGAAAGTAGATTTCCAAGCCTACCTATTGAGAGACTCTGTGACATCCAGAGTGTGAATCTGCATGCTGCCCCAATTGTGAGACCTTGACCAAATCATCTAACCTTTCACCATTTTTGTTTTGAAGCCTAAGAGTTGGACAAGAGCAGAGGTTCCCCTCAACCCCTCACACATACAGGTAAAGGGGATTAAACCTAGGGGGAGCTCTACCACTGAGCTATACCCCCAGCCCTTTTTATATTTTCAGAGTCTTACTAAATTGCCCAGACTGGCCTCAAACTTGTGATTCTCCTGCCTCAGCCTCTCTGACAAAATAGAGAACTTTTAGGACCAATTCTGAGAAAAAATCTTGAATGTTAACAAACATGCAACCACTTTTTGTTTAAGGGCATTTGCCCATCCTGGGGAAGGAGATAGAATGGAAGAACTAAGACCTGCCTGAAATTAGTAAATTGTAGCAGACCCTCTCCATATTAAGCTGGGATTCCAAAAGGCTACACCTGTAAAGAACCCCCCAAAATCTACTGCTACAGATAACCAAAGTTAAACCTAGCCATTAAACCCAGAGAACAAAAGGGACATTGACCCTCAGCAAAACTGAAGGGTAGAGTTGAAGGTACAGACAGGCTTCTGCAAGCTACAGTAAGCATAGGCCTCTAGCCCACAGAACCTCAAACCATAAACTTAATAGTGTCCAAGGTGCCCAGTGGCAACAAACACAAAACTTCTTGGCAGAAGTGCACTTTTATTTTATGCCTGGAGGGATGCCATACATTAATTTTTGCAGAGAAATCCTAGAGTCAGACACAACCAAACACAGAAGAAAACAAGGTGAGCAGTGAGAACCAACACATACTGAAATCATCGCATACAATCATGTTACTCTCCTGAAAGAAGTAGTGTCTTCAGGGAGAGACCAGAAAAATACAACGGAAACACAAAAGATTTGAAAAAGGGCCAAATAAAACTGCTAGAAATGGGGGAAGGAGAAGAGTAACTAAACTTTAAAAATGTTATGAATGATCTTCACAACTGACTGAACATAGCCAAAGAGATCACTTGTGAGGTGGAAGACTGATCAGAAGAGATATAGCAGCTGGGTAAGGGAAAATGATGGGAAATTTGAAAGAGAGGTAAAGAGAACTGGTGACCAGAGTTAAGAAGGTCCAACATTACTTTAAAGTTTCAGAAGGAGGAAAGAGAGTAGAATGCAGGATCTCTCTGAAGATATTTGGATGAAAGTTTTCCCGAATGAAGCAAATGTACATGTTCAAGAAGCCCAATGGTCCAGGGCAGGAGAAAGAAAAAGGAATCCATACCTAATCACTTCACAGTGAAACTAAGGGAGTGGATCCAGAGAGGACAAAATCTTGGAAGCACCCAGAAAAGAAAGGCAGATTACCTTCAAAGGAGTGGTTGTGAGGCTGACAGCTAACCTCTCAACAGCATCTGATTAATGAAAGCACACCGACACTAGCCGCATCTTGGTTTTAGACCAAACTGTATATTTTACCTAATACCATAATTGCATGCTGACTAAGTCCTTTCTCTGAACTCCTTCTCAAGGTAATGGCAATAAAGAGGATATAAATTTCCGAAAAGATTTCTGAAACATTCGGCAGCTTTTAGCTTTATTACCCAATAATGTGGTGAAGACACTATACTAGAAATAATGGTGCCTGGCTTATAAGTTTTGTCTGTGTTAAAAATCTTCCCACCAATCAATTAAAATACCTTCCTGGAGCTGGGCCATGGAATAAGAGAAGTGAAATTGATTCTTTCCTGGTAATAAATGAACCTCAAGATGATACACTCCAATATATCTCTAGACCACTGATGAAGTATGTGATTTTTAATATTTTTTTCTTTCAGATTCAGCTTTGGAACAATACAGGTTTCTCTTTCATGTATTTCTCCTCAGATCTTTGATTTGTACTTTATATCCTACCAATAAATCCTTAATTACAATTGTGATAATGACAGCATTTGGGGGGGGAGTATGAGACTGAACCCAGGGGTGCTCTACCACTGAACTATATCTCCCAATACTTTTTTTTTTGAGACAGGGTTTTCTTAAGTTGCCCAGGCTGGCCTCAAACTTGTGATAGGCCTGAGTAGCCAGGATTACAGACATGTACCAGTGCGCCTATAAACAGAGCATTTTATGTGTCTGGGTGGGGGGACTCAGTGATTCTGATGTTCAAAAGGATTTCTCAAGCACATGCGCTGCCACAGTCACTGTGGCTTAATCTACTTCACTTAAAAAGCAGTCTGCTGCTTATCTAATAAAATTCTTGATTTATCAAGGGGAGAACAGATACATTCAGGAGTTTAGTAATGGAAAGTTTAAGAGTTTCCTTTCAATGAATAGCTTGATGACAACTCAGTTACCACAGTACTGTAAATCAACTTAATATTATGATCCTTCTGTTAAGATGATCGACAGGATTTTAAAAAAAACTACTTGATGACTTTAGTGAAGGAGAGCATCTCTGGAATATATGTGGAGCCTACAGCCCAAAATAAAAGTATCATATAGAAAGTTAAGGATGAAGATCCAAAACTAAATCCAAAGAACATACATCACTGAAGAAAAATGTTATATAATTTTCAAAGCAAACATATCAAAAAATGTTGTGTGTGTGTTTGGTACTGGAGATTGAACCCAGGAGTTCTCTACCACTGAGCTATATCCTCAGCCTTTTTTATTTTTATTTATTTATTTATTTATTTATTTATTTATTTATTTATTTATTTATTTTGCGGTACCAGGGATTGAACCCAGGGGCGGTCTACCTCTGCGCTACACCCCTGGCCCTATTTTTTATACTTTATTTTGAAACCGGGTCTCACGAAGTTGCGGAGGGCCTCACTAAGTAGAGAGAGAGAGAAGAGAGAGACAGGGAAAGAGAGAGAGAGAGAGCTGAGGCTGGCCGCGAACCTGGATCCTCCGGTCTCCGCCTCCCAAGTACTGGGATTACAGGCGTGCGCCACCATGCCCAGCTTTTATTTTTTATTTTGAAACAGGTTTTAAGTTACTACACGCTAGCCTCAAACCTGTGCTCCTCCTGCCTCAGCCTCCCAAGTCTTGGGATTATGGAGTGAGCCACTGGCTCATGGCTCAGATTAAGGGCTCTGTCTACTCTGCATGTTTTACTGCTTCATGCCACCTGTGTGGTGCTCAGTTGAGGTGAAATCCCAAAACTCTTATTGTATCACTTGCTTGTAGAGAACAATTAAGATCAGGGTATCTGACAGATCACAACTGATGGCCAGTGTCCAGTTTCTTTTGAGACCTTCATTAAAAAGGCTCATTTATTTTTGATATATAAACACATTTATTATCATTCTCTGTATTTTCCCTAAGTAACTCACATACCTAAACAAATCTAGATGTTTGCTAAGATAAACTAACCAAATTATTTCACCCATCAAAAGTTATTCTATAGGAGAATAACTGTCTCCTACATAAAACCAATTATTATCTTCCTAGACTTTACATGACTATTATTTTTCAAATACCTTAGGCTTTCTGAAAAAGGATTTACTACTAAAGACTCCAGGTGGAAACACACCAGGAACACGTAACACAAAACCAGAATCCACTGACCTCATGAAATCAGACCGAATCAGTTTTCTTCCACATCTTAAATTTCTACTCATCTTTTTTAATTTTTTTTTTTTTTTTTTTTGCGGTACCGGGGACTGAACCCAGGGGTGCTCTACTTCTGAGCTACACCCCCGGCCCTATTTTTTATCCTTTATTTTGAAACCGGGTCTCACGAATTTGCAGAGGGCCTCACTAAGTAGCTGAAGCTGGCTGCGAACCCGGATCCTCCGGTCTCTGCCTCCCAAGTACTGGAATTACAAGCTTGCGCCACCACGCCCGGCTAAATTTCTACTCATCTAAATCAACCTTGTTAATTGTTAGACAAAAAAGTAAAGCCCTGATATTTAAATGATCATGAAAATTCACATAAATTTAGTCCTCTTCTCTCTTGACTGCTGCCCAGAACTGGGTCCTCTCCAGGCCAGCACATGGTGCTCCTGTGCTCCTCTCCTTCACATGCATACAGGTGCAACACACATGCTGTATCCAGGATGGAACACACAGCCGTACACCCCACACTGTGTGCAGATTACACACACACACACACACACACACACACACACACACAAACACACAC
>PVJS01005590.1:0-29894 GCA_004027185.1 Glis glis
AAAAAAAAAAAAAAAAAAAAAAAAAAAAAAAGAAAATTGCAGCTACAGGTGCAAAATGCAATGTCCTCCCTCCGCAGGAAACTCTGCACCTCAGGTGCCCACCCTTCCTGGGGAGCTGTTTGCAGACGACTATGCTGGCACATGGTGATCTCTCCTCGCCCCCCTACACCGCTCCTCTCTACCTTTGGACCTGGGGGCTCGCTGATCCCACCAGAGCTCGCTCATCACACACCTGATGGGGAGGGAAGGGTCTCCGGCATCCCACCAGTCTTTGGGGGGGCTGATGTACATACACCACAGCTCCCAGCTGTACCCGTGGGCAGAGTTCTCGTAGCGCTGCACCTCGAAGTTGTCCTGTTTGATGTTGTCGATGGAGGGCAGGATCACTCGCTTCCGGTTCTCCTGGATGCGGGACAGCACTGGCTCGGCCCTGCAATGCAGAGAAGCTGAAGTAAAAATCTTTCTCCTGAGGCAACGTCTCAACTAGCACAGACCCCAGACCACCGGCAATGAACAGAAGCCAGTTAGCCAAAAGGTCGGGCTTTGGACAGGCTGGAACTCAGAGGGAAACTGAGGCTCCCTAGAGCTCCGCATCAGCCACACGCATGGCCTTTGAAGTGCGTGGGATGCCACTCACGCCTCCACCCGAGTTGGAATCACTCTAGTGACACCTGCTTTGATATGAGAAGACAGGAGGGGAAATTCAGAACATGAGGTCCCCTCCTCCATAAAATGCTAAGCCTCTCTTTGATATCAACAGCATCCTGGCTCGATGGGCACTAGAGTGTTATACAGTGTCATAAGTTTCCCCTCTGGGCACTGTCTGGCACCTCTTGTGTTTTTTCTGCTGGCACTGAATTCCCTTTCCCAAAATAGGTCACTTTTACTCTGGACGGCCTGGTTTTAATAAGCGTTTCACTAGCTTCTTTGTGTGTGCGCGCGACTATTTCCGTTTTTTTAATTGATTATTTAATTGATTTCTTAAAAGGGATCTAATTGAATTGGTTAGCAATGGAAGGCCTGGAACTAATTAAATGCAAAGGCAGGCAGAATCCTGCCTTCTCGCTTGCCACCCCCCTCGGGGCTGCAGCGGGCATTCGTCAGGAATCTGGCTCCAAGTTCAAGGTGTAGCCGGCTGGCTTAGGAGAAAGCAGATGGTCAGACACCTCCGCCAACGTGCGTCTCTGCGGCAGACGCAGGAAGGAATCGTTTCCCATATTCGAGAAGGAAAAGATGGCTCTCGTAAGCCAGGGCATTAATCTCCCAGCTTAGACCAGAGTGCTGGCTTTGGAAAAGAGTCAAGTGAAAATCCCATTCCTCTGCATTATTTGGAAGAATAATGAGACCGCTTGGTCTACAACTGATCTCTTTTCATTTGCAGCTATTGAATTACCTGTTGGCTCATCTCATCTTTCTATTTAAAACAAGCAATAAAATATACCCTGGGCCATTTACTGCCTTCAATACTTTTGCACACACCATAGAGGCTGAAGCCAAATGGGACTAGCACTCTACGGCTTCTAGACGTGCTCCACAGCTTTGCCCCCGCCCAGCCTTCCCTCACACTCTTCTCTGGGAAGGCCCTTTGCCACTGGCAGAATGCCTAGCTGCCAAGGAGGCTTGGATCAAAAGTCACCTCTCCCAAGAAGCTATCCCTAATTTCCCCAATAGGAAGGGTATTTTCTTCCTCTCAACTCGGGCCATATCCTCTACCTTATTTAAGTCATGCAGCCTGCGTACTGCCTCTGCTAATCTTTGACCTGCTATTTTTTTTCTTTGTGGGGGGTGATACTAGAGATTGGTGATACTAGAGATTGAACCCAAGGGCATTCTACCTCTTAGCTACATGCCCAGCCCTATTGTATTTTTTAGTTTGAAACAGGGTCTCACTAAGTTGCTATGGCTGACCTTGAACCTGCGATCCTCCTGTCTCAGCCTCCCAAGTATTGGGATTACAGGCGTGTGCCATCACACCTGGCTTGATTTGCTATTGATCAAGTATTTACACAATGCCAGGCACCATTCTGAACATTTTACATGTGCTCACTGCTGCAACCCCTATAACAATCCTATGATGGGGATAGAATGATCACCATTTTACAAATGAGGAATCCGAGGCCCAAGGAGGTTAAAAAATAGCCTGCCCTAGGCCACAGGATCAGCAGGTAGTAGAAGCGGGCATCTAACCTAGATGGTCTGGTCTCAGACCGACCCCCTAAGATGCACTGCTTCTGTGAATGGGCCATGTTTCCCCCAGGCTGGTCCGGTGCTATGCAGACAGAAGCCCTCAGCACAGCCCCTCACTGTGCAGTGAGCCCAGAGACAGAGGACCTGGGTTCAAATGGAGCTTTGCAGCTGAAGAGTTGGAGCTTACTGTCCAGGAGAGAAGGGGTGACTCTCGGATGACTCTCCCCAGTTATTTGCTCTCCTCCCTGGGGATGTCCTGTCTGTTACCACACCGCCTGCTGTGCTTCCCTGGAGGGGCACCCTCCCTCTGCCAAGCTCTAATTAGCATTAGGCTTGGACCTGTGAATTGGATTGCCCATGAGATGTGGACAGAAGCGACAATGTCACAGCGGAGCAGAAATTTTATCAACCATTGCAAGGTTCGGCCCTTTTTTCCCCCTGAACTGCAAAATGGTATGTCACACACAGGAGTATTCCTTGGATCCCATATCACAGAGGACATCTCAAGAGGGGCCACAGACAGCACACAGCTGATGTGCCACACGAACAAGAAAGAAATCCTTAGTGTTGTGGTCACTGAGATTGGAGGTTATTACTGCAATATAACCTAGTAAAACATGAATCACCATCTTCCCTGTAGTGAGGAACCACAAAAGGGTTTTATTTTTTAATTTTAGGTCTTGGGGATTGAACCCAGGGTGTTCTATCTCCAGGCTACACCCTTGGCCATTTTTATTTTTCACTTTGAAACGGGGTCTTGCTAAGTTGCTGAGGGTCTTGCTAAATTTGCCAAGGCCAGCCTTGAACCTGTGATTCTACTGTGTCAGCCTCCCAAGTACTTGGATTATAGGTGTGCGCCACCATTCCCACCTACACAAAAGAGTTTTAATTCAGAAAGAACTGTATGGCACTCTGGTAGAAGTGTGGGAAATGAGTCTGAATGACTGAGTGGAGTCACAGAGATTAGTTAGAATTAAACTACAGATGGATTAGACTCCACAGGCTCCAATCAGACTGTGGACTTGATGGCAGATACCAAATCTTGCCAGATTTTGATTCCCAGCTGGGTGACCAACTGTCCCAGTTTGCCCAGGACTATTCCAGAGTTACCACTGAAAGTCCTGAGAAACCCTTGGAGCCAGGCAAACCCAGAGAGTTGATTACCCAAACCTCCAGCCTGGAACAGCATCAGGGACATGGTAGGAATCCAGCAAATATCCATCAAAAGACTGAACTCAGAGCTGGGCATGGTGGTGCACGCTTGTAATCCCAGTACTTGGGAGGCTGAGACTGGAGGATCTGGGTTCGTGGGCAGCTTCAACTACTTAGTGAGGCCCTCTGCAACTTAGTGAGGACCTGTTTCAAAATAAGGAACAAAAAATAGGGCTGGGGGTATAGCCCGGAGGTAGAATGCCCCTGGGTTCAATCCCTGGTACCGCAAAAGAAAAAAAATAAGACTGAATTCAGGCAGCCACCGCTGCATTAGTTCAGGTGAATGATAGTGAAAGGCTGAGGTAAAGAGGGGTGGTCAAGGCAGAAAGGAAGAGGGACACAAGAGAGCGAGTTTGAAGATAAAATGGCAAGAGGTAACGTTGAATGGATGAGTAAACATGGCAGGTGGGAGGAAGAATCTAGGGAAAGGGTCATGGGAAAAAGGAGGATGTGATGATGTGGGGGAGAAGACGAGAGACACCAAGCCTGTAGCTACCCTGGAACATTCAGGTGCATTTGTTCAGAAGCTCCTGGCTCGATGGTTCCCAAACTGGAGTGTGCCTCCAAGTCACCTGGTGACTGGAGGGCTGGTTACTGCCAATCACTGGACCCCACTACATAGATCCAGGTGCAGCCTGAAGATCTACACTCCTAACAAGTTCCTGATGCCGTTGGTCCAGGGACCACTTTGAGAATTACTGCAAAAGATAAACAACTCTGAAGCTCAGGGAGAAAGCTGGGAGTAAAGACACACAGCTGGGTGTCACCAGGGTTTGACAGCTGCAAAAATCCAGGTGAGAAAACTGGTGTCCCAGATGACAACAGATACCAGTGTGCACTGCAGAGGTTAGTGTGCACAGCGACCTCAGGTGTTTGTGTGGTCACATGCATAACCGAACTCTTTTTAGCCATTCATTATAAGGACTCTACAGTTTGGAAATGAAAAAGAGGCATTTTAATGCTTAATTAGTGATAAGATATTGGTTTTTCAAATCTGGTACTGTAAACAATTTATTCAAGGGTATCACTGAGTGTAAATAAACATTATGAATTACAAGATTTGTGCTGGGTGCGGTGGCACAAGCTTATAATCCTAGTACTTGGGAGGCTGAGACTGGAGGATCACAGGTTCAAGGACAGTCTCAGCAATTTAGTGAGGCTCTCAGCAACCTAGTGAGACCCTGTTTCCAAATAAGAAATAAAATTGGTCTGGGGATGTAGCTTGGAGATAGAATGCCTCTGGGTTCAATTCCCAGTACCACAAAAATAAATAAATGAATGTTGATCTTATAAGCCAGGGGTGGTGGCACAGGCCTGTAATCCTAGTATTTGGGAGGCTGAAACAGGAGGATCACAGGTTCAAAACCAAGACCAGCCTCAGCAATTTAGCAAGACTCTTAGCAACCTAGCGAGACCCTGTTACAAAACAAAAAATTAAAAATAGGGCTGGGGGTGTAGCTTGGAGGTAGAATACCTCTGGATTCAATGCTTAGTGCCAAAAAATAAAAAAAAAAAGTTGATCATAAAGAAGTAGAGAGTAGAATAGTGGTCACCAGAGACGGGGGAGGGCAGTAGAGGAAGGGGTAGGGATGGGTTGGTTAACAGGTGCAAAAGTTCAGTTTGCTAGGAGGATTAATTCTCATGACATAGTAGAGTGACTATAGCGAACAGTCATTTCCTGTATATTTCAAAATAGAGGAGAGGATTTTGTATGTTCTCAACACAAATAAATGGTAAATATTTGAGGTGACAGATATGCTAATTACCCTATCATCAATGCACATTGTATACATGTGTAGAAATATCACATTGAACCCTATGAATATGTACAATTACTATGTGTCAATAAAAAAGACTCTTCTCAATAATTAAGTAACCCAAGGCATAGGTTATTAAACCTCTACCTTGATTTATAGTTGGTTAGTTAGTAATCATCATTTGATTATGCTTTTAAACCATGAAGTCCTACTCTACTCTAACATACTCATTGAATGCAAACTGAATAAATTGGACACTTTCTTTTTTTTTTTTTTTTTTGGTGGTACTGGGGATTGAACCCAGGGGCACTCTACTTCCAAGCTATACCCCCAGCCCTTTTTATATTTTGTTTTGAAACAGGATCTCGCTAGGTTGCTGAGCATCTTGCTACATTGCTGAGGCTGGCCTTGAACCTGTGATCCTCCTGCCTCAGCTGCCCAAGCACTGGGATTACAGGGGTGCACCACCACGCCCGGCGAACTGGAATCTTCTAATCTCTTTAGGCTCAACAATTTTTCTCATATTGTTCTTTCTGCCTACTAAAATATCAGGGCTATATCTGCAGAGAATAAACTTCCTCTTCCTCCAAATGATATTAAAGATAATCCCATAAAGACTGGGAAACGTTGCCTAACTAGGTAGGATTATAAATAAATCTCTTTTCTCACAGTAACAATCAAACATCCTCCTTAGAAAAGAGAACAAGCAAAGTAGGAAAACTGATCAATACCCATATGGCTGTTTTGTCCCCTCACTGAGGAAACATCCTGGGTTCTGTCTAATGATGCATTACGGCATGCTCCCCGGGAAATGACAATGACCATGAGGGTGTTGATGACCACAATGGTGACAGTAGTAGTAGACTGAATAGACATCAAATTCCTTCTGTTTCCCAGATTTTTCCCCAATTATCTCACCTCTTCTTCAACCAATTCTTTTTAAAATTTTAGTAGTCCCAAAGGAAATAGGCAAAATGTCCTGTCTCCCAGATTCCAGCCCCTCCTAACCACACCAACAATCCTGAGTGCCCCTAAGTTTCAGCTCATGACCTACCAGCCAGCAGTGAACTCCACGTGGGCATCAAAGAAGCCAGTGACCTGGCCGGTGGCCACCTTCCAGCCCTCGATGCGCGCTCGGATCAGGCCCTCTCTCTTTTGGTTGCGCACCACCTTCACCAGCCCGGGGTAGCGTTTGTGGACATACTCCTCCAAGGGGGCCTTCAGCTCCTCTACAAATGACAAAAGTCAAGAAGTCCATGAACACGTCATCTCGAATTTGTCCACTGTGATGCTTAAAGATCTTCAGAAAGCTCAACAACTGCAAAAAAGTTGGTGTTAGTAATTCTAGTAGGAAAGACAACATGGTCAGTCTGTGACTAGAAAACATCGCTGACACCCTCATCCAGGACTGCTATGTATACGGTTGGAAAGGACACATCCCCAGCTTTTATATGCCAACTGCTGCAGGCCGGCATATGTCCTTTGAGATTTCTTTTCTTGGTAGCCCTTTCTACTTTCTTAGCTAGTATTCCTGTTTTCCCATTGCCCCCTGGGTTTACCAATATCTCTTCCATGTGCACATAAACTGCTTCTTACAGAATGTGTCCTGGCTGGTCCAGACTCGTGGCCATGCACCAGATGCAATGTTATCAGGGCCTGTGCTGGTGTTAGGATGCAAAACAAACCTTTGCACAGTGGTAGAAATGCTACTTGGTGGCAGAAGCAGCCCTATGGGGATTGAACACTCTCCCTTCTGCAACGAGCAAGTGATAAAGTGCTTTATTTCTATGATCGAATTTAATCCTTACACCAACCCTAGGAGGTTGCTAGATTAATTCTATTAACTAGAGAGATTAACTCCAGTTTTGCAAATTATGACACAATCTTAGGGAAGCTAACCTGTCCCAAAGTCACACACCTTGGGACAGGTGAAACCCAACCCAACTGTGGAAGAGCTGAAACCCAACCCAGCCATGACTAACTCTACAGTCACAGAGGTTGATGCCTGTGTATACAGAAGAGTCACCGGATGCAGGGCGGCTGGGGACGGAGCTAATACAGGAGGATTTTTAGATAGACACAGTCTAGGGATGTCCTCTTGGAGATTCTCATTCTGTAGGTGACTCATTACATCCAGAAGCAGCACAGGTGAATTTGATGTGAGCAGGTCCACGGCTTTAGGAAATGTTGTCATCTCTGGATTCACTGGAGAGAAAGCTAAACAGGCTATACTGCCAGATACTGGGAAGAGACCTGACTTCCTAGGTAAACCTGGAAGCTTTTGCCAGATTAAAGCCAAACATTTGCAGCCTATGGAGAGGCTCACCTGTGTGTGTCATGACCATTGACCCTGGAAAAAATGCAGCCATGTGGCCCAGGAAGAAGCACGGAGATGGGGGTGTATGGACAAACAGGAGTAAGAGAGTCCCAAAGGGGGGAGACATGGAAGTTACTGTCAGTCAAAGGCATGGTGGCATGCTAGCAGTACTTGGGAGACTAAGGAGGATCACAGGTTCATGGCCAGCGTCAGCAACGTAGCAAGACCCTCAGCAACTTAGAGACTCTGTTTGAAAATAAAAATAAAATAGGGCTGTGGGTGTAGGTCAGAGATAGAAGGCCTATGGGTTCAATCCCAGTACCCCCCCCCCGCCACACACACGGCATGGATGATGGGGTTAGGAGAGGGTATGTACTAGACTTTGTCTCCCCCAAACTCATCTGTTAAAGTCCTAAGCCCTGGTATCTCAGAATGTGGCTGTATTTGGAGACGGGGCTTTAAAGGGATGATCAAGTTAAGATGAGGCTGTTAGGGTGGGCCCTGATCCAATCTGACTGGCGTCCTTAGAAGGGGAAATCTGACACACAAACAGGCACAGGCCTGCATGCACAGGGGGATGCTCACGGGAAGAGATAGCAAGAGAGAGGCCATCTGAAAGCCAAGGAGGAGACCACGGAGGAAGCCACCTCTGCTATACCTTGATCCTGAACGTCCATCTCCAGAACTGAGAGAAAATATACCTCTGCTGTTTAAGCCCCCCAGCCTGTGGTATTTTATTGTGGCAGCATGAGCAGATTAGAAGTAGGCCAGTGGCAGGATGCCGTCAGCCTCAAGAAGAACAATGGAGGCTGGGGGTGGAGGGAGCAGACCTCTGACCCCCATGGAGCCCGGCGTGCGGCTGGCACTGAGGCTGGAGGCAGACGGCCTTGGGCTCAGATCCTAGTGCCACCATGTTCTGCCTGAGCGAGCCTGGGCGTCAGCCAGTTCTTCTGTGCCTCCATTTGCTCGTCTGCGGAACGGTGATGATAATGACCGTATCTGCCTCACAGGGCGATTGTGAGGATTGAATGAGTTAGTGCAGAGAGAACACCTAAAGCCATGCCCGGCACAGTTAAAACGCTCGCACTGAGTAGCCCGTGTTCACGCTTGTTTTAGTTTCCTTCTTGCCCTCCGGACAGGTTGGAGGGAACTGGACAGAGACTTCAGAGCAGCCCAGGACGCCGGAGGAAGCCATGCCAGATGTGCTGAAAACAGGCTGACGAGCCAGACACGTGGTCCTCAAACTGGAGGGCACATCAGCGCCACCCGGAGGTGTTGAAACAAACTGCAGGTACCTCTGCCCAGTTTCGCTTCCAGGAGGTCTAAGCTAGGACATTTTTTCTTTTTCTTTTTTTTTGCGATACCAGGGGGGATTGAACCCAGGGGCATTCTACCTCGGAGCTACACCCCCAGCCCTATTTTTTATTCTTTATTTTGAAACAGGGTCTCACTAAGTTGCGGAGGGCCTCACTAAGTAGCTGAGGCTGGCCATGAACCCGGATCCTCCAGTCTCAGCCTCGCAAGTACTGGGATTACAAGCGTGCAATACTCTGGTGTGGGGAACCACACTCTGAGAACCACGGAGCTCCAAATGCAAGGGGCAGCCTTAGCACATGCTTGGCCGGTAGCATGCTCCCAATCCAAGTTCTGGCTGGTATTTTTGCCTGAATCGCTATCATCATCACCATCATCCCAGAGGTGGTGAGCGGCTAGTGGAGAAGCTGGGCTGCAGAGCACCTTGCTTCTCTATTCGGTGAGAGAATATTAATCAAGCAACTGAGACTACAGTGGCCCAGAGAATTTTCAGCTGCTAAGAGTCACTGCTGAGTTAATGTTGACCGGGTTTTCCTGTCGGTTGAGTAAGTTTCCTGGAGCAAGAACGCTAGTGAGAGGGTTGGTGCTGTGCTGTGCTGTGCTGTGCTGTGCTGTGGGTATGGTTGGTCCCCCCAGAACCTTAGCTGAGGCTTTGTTCCTCAATGTGGCAGTGTTGGAGGCGATTAGGTCATGAATGGATTAATGTCCTTCTCTAGAGACTGGGGTAGGTCTCATGGGAGCGAGCTGGGTCTCCAGAGACTAGCTTAATAACCATGACAGCAGGTTGTTATAAAGCAAGGACAGCCCTGGCATTTCAGCTCTCCTGCACACACCTGCTCACCACTGTGACACACGCACCCACCATGTGGTGACATCTGCCATACTTGTTTGTGTTTTGTTATGGTACTGGGGATTGAACCCAGAGGCATTCTACCTCTGAGCTACACCCCCAGCCCTATTTTATTTTTTACTTAGAAACAGGGTCTCACTAAGTTGCAGAGGGCCTCACTAAGTTGCTGAGGCTGGCCACGAACCTGTGATCCTCCTGTCTCAGCCTCTCAGGTACTGGGATTACAGGCATGCACCACATGCCCAGCCAACCATTCACCATGTTTCGATGCAGCATGGGGCCCTCATTTTGAACTTCCCTGCCTCCAAACTCTGAGCCAAATAAACCTCTCCTTTATAACTTACCTGGCCTTGGGTATTTTGTTATAGCAACAGGAAATGGACCAGGACAGTTGGATAAGTCATGCCTGCTTGTTTTTCCCTCATTTGCCATGAATACTGGGGGGTAGGGAGGGGACAGAGGGGCACACCACTGAAGGTAATGGCCATGGAATGGGTCCCACACCCATGGGACATTATGATGGTAACCCTCTCCCCTCACCAGAGTTATCCTGTGATAGCAGGAATCCTTGTAAGTTCAGGGAATTCTGGGTGCTAAGCGCAGTGCCCTGGGTCCCACAAGCACTTACAGCTCTCAGCTGGGGCCTAGCTGTGGTTCTTCCTAGTAACTAGATGTCAGCTCCTGGCTACACCGGTCAGCGTGTCTAAGTCTCCAGCGATTTCCTCATTTGAGTGGCTGTGACTGAGACTTGCAAGGAGTGAAGGGGGTAAGGATTTACAAAGTTGGAAAAAGAGAGTGTAGTGTAGAAAGGGATGACTGCCCTTCCCATACCTCAAGGCTATGGGGATATGGGCACCACCAGGCTTTGAAAAGGATAAAAGGATAATGTCTAATCATTCGGCACTGGCCCTATGGCCATTAAGAGTAAATCAGGAGCTACACATAAAGCCTTTAATATGCATCTAATAAATGTTATTTCTAATAATTGGTCTATTACTATTAATAATACAGACCCATTTTATAACTTCCCATGAGCAGCAGCAGCTTGTCTTTCTGTGTCATCGTATCATTTTAGAGTTGGGACCACTTTACCCCTGACAGAGAGCAGCAGCTCCATTCTCACTTTGATGAGGTGCAGGGACGTGTCGATCCAGATGCAACTGAAGTGACAGCCTATGTGCTTTTATGGAAACATTGGGGCAGATCTCACGACCCAACTAGCAGGGTGCAAGAACAAATACCACCGAGCAGCTTTCTCTTCCCAGTCCCTGCAGTGTGATCCTAAACTTCCTAAGGTACAGGGTTGTATCCTTGCCCAACCAAGAAAACAATTCAGACACAAGTGCTCCCTCAAGATACTTACAATCTAGTTAAGGAGATGAGAAACATTAAAAAATTACAGTATTTAGTATTATAAGATAAATGGAGCTAATAGACAAAGAGAAACGATTACAGAGGAAAAGTGCTACAAGGAGTTATGGAGGAGAAATTATTTTGTTTGGGTGTTCACGGAGGAGGTGTTTAAGTTAGGCGGAAGGTTTGGATATGTATTCTTACTACTCCAGAATAAATAATCACAAAGAAAAATACATAGGCACAGAATTGGATCTACTTAGGTGACAAAAATCACAGGGGTCAAAGTATTATCCTAAGCAATTGGGAAGATGCCTTTAGTTAAGAAAAAGCCAGGCCCAGTGGCGTGCGCCTGTAATCCCAGTACTTGGGGTGGGGGGCTGAGACAGGAGGATCACAGATTCAAGGTCAGTGCTCAGTAACATAGCAAGACCTTGTTTCAAAATAAAGTAGAACTGGGGGTATAGCTCAGAGGTAGGATGCCAGTGGGCTTAATCACCAGTACCACAAAGAAAGAAAAATATTGAAAGAGAAAAGGAAGAACAAGTTTATGAGTTTATCTGGGACATTCAGGGGTAGACAGATGAACCAAGATAATAGTCCAGAAAAGAAAACATGTCAGGGGCACAGTAGTGAGATCTGATGGCACAGGAGAGGGTGATGGTTCCAGAAGATGGAATGAGGAAGATGGAGAACCACTCTTAGGGAAACACATGCATTTAGGAGGCAGGAAAGAATGCCAGAAACCAGCACTGGCTAGAAACAGCACCCTAAGAGCACAACCATATAAAGGATAGTGTTTCCAAGAAGAGGATGTGTGGATTGGCGTTCCCGCTATCTATAGAGAGCTCACATGGATGTGAAGGACACATCCCTGCCCTCAGACAGCTACTCAACATCGAGTGTCAGGAAAGTCAGGGGCATTAGAGAAAATGAGAGGTGAGAATTAATGGGCCATTGATTGAGATCAGCCAGAGGTTCCGGATAGGACTGGTGACAATAAAGAATTCCCTTCTGGGTGCCACAGGTCCCTAAAGGGACAGGGTCAATATAGAGTTCACTCTATGAATAGGACAGCTTAGGAGAAAAATCCAGAAGGGCTGGTCCTGGTGGAACACAGTTGACACCCAGATGGCATTGGTTTCTTGAGATTTAGAAAAGAAGATAAACCAGACTGGGGGAGCAAAAACCCAAATTTATCTTAAAGTGAGTGAGTGCACAAGTTCCCAAGTAAAACAGCCTCAGTGCTCACCGTGGAAGCAAACAGACCCCAAACTGAGCATAGTTAGAAATGGCACACCCAAGCCGGGCGTGGTGGCACATGCTTGTAATCCCAGTACTTGGGAGGCTGAGACAGAAGGATCGCAGGTTCGCGGCCAGCCTCAGCTACTTAGTGAGACCCTCTGCAACTTAGACCCTGTTTCAAAATAAAGAATAAAAAATAGGGCTGGGGGTGTAGCTTGGAGGTAGAATGCCCCTGGGCTCAATCCCCAGTACTGAAAAAAAAAAGAAAGAAATGTCACGCCCATCACCTAAGATCCTTCATTATCCTCCACAGTTGAAATCATTCTTGGACATTATAAGGAGAGTAAGAAAAACATTTTACCTGAGTTTTTATTTTTTCTTACCAACAAACTCAGAGAAGGAAACAAAAACTCATTTCTGCGAAGATAAATGTTTACCTTCCAGTGTTAGATGAAATTCAATATTAAATTGGCCAGGTGCCATTGAGGGATCCTTGTGTTTCTTAAGATTTTGATAAACAGTATTTGCAGTCCCCAAGAGGAGAGAAGCAAACGTTGTCCATGACCAGAAGGGACTGGCAAGGGAGATACAGCTGCTCCTCAACAGTAAACACAACACCTGTCATCCAGGCTTAAAGAGTTTAAACAGGAAATAAGAAAGATACGAACAGTGGGAACTAAGAAAAATATTATCACAGGATTCTATCTAGAGCCCCCACTTTCAGCGATACTACAAAACAAACATGTAATACAGTCCATTGGCTCTAAGCCCTGCTCAGGACCAAGGGTTAACCGAGTAGAATGTCTTCCAGCTTCCTAAATCAACCCAGGAATCTTGGTGCCTCAGGGATGTGGGCCTAGGAAGAGGCCACATTGCCCAGGGGTGGGTCAAGTCTGTGGGTCTACAACAGTGAGCGAGCTTATCTCTCAACCCTCACACAGTCATTCAGTCTTGATGATGGGAACAAGTAAATATTCCACTTCTACGAGACATGGAGGCTCGGGAGCATTGGTCTAAGCTCAAATGAATGTTTCTCAAGCCTTAACTGGCATTAGAATCTGTAGGTCTGAGGCACAGCCCAAGAAGCTGCATCTCTCACAAGCTCCAAGAGACGGGACTACACATTGGGTAGCTCTGGGTCAGCATTTCCCCTCATCTGTGACCAATCAGTCCGTTTCTTCATGAATTAGTCCCTGTATGTGGAAAAAGGTCCATCCCAACCGAGTAGACATTCCAGAATCTGGTGCTGCCCCACCCATCTTGGCCCTTCCCACTACTTGGGCCCTTCTCGTCCTGCCTTAGCAAAACTATTGAATCCCTAAGAGAGGAACTCTGCCTACATGTTGAGGATTTGACGTGCTATTTGCAAAACCCAGGTGCTGGCCACACTTGCATGGAACAATCTCACAATTAAGTCAGTCCCTCAACCAGGATCCCACGTGTCCTGGCTTCTGCTCTCAATCTCGCCTAGTCCAGTAGTCTCCTCTCATCCAAGGGGGTACATTCCAAGACACTCAGTGGATGCCTGAAACCAAGGATAGTACTAAACCCTATATGTTTTTTTCCCTATACATACCTATGATAAAGTTTAACTTATAAATTAGACATAGGAAAAGATTAACAAATATAACTAATAGTAAAATAGAACAATGATAACAATATACTGTAATAAATGCTTGCGCTTTGGGGGCACTATTAAGTAAAATAATGGTTACTTGAACACAAGCTTTGCAACGCTATGATAGTTGATTTAGTAACTGAGATGGCTACTAAGTGACTAAGAGATAGGTAGTTTATATAGTTTTATGGTTTAGATCTGAGTGTCCCCCCAAAAAGCTCATATGTTGAGAGCCTGGTCCCCAATACAGCAAGGTTCAGAGGTGGGGCATGGCTAGAGGAGGTGGGTCACTGGGGCGTGGCCTCGAGGACTATACCTGCCCTGGCTTCTTCCCATCTCTTTCTCTGCTTCCTGGCTGCCATGAGCTGAGCATCTTCTTCCTCCACACTCTGCCACCATGATGTTTTTGCCTTGGAGCCGACCAACCATGGACTGAACCTCTGAAACCATGAGCCAAGAAACTTTTCCTCCTCTAAGTTGTTCTTGTCAGGTATTTTGGTCATAGCAACAAAAAGCTGACTAATGCAGAGAGCAAGGCTATACTGGACAAAAGGATGATTCACATCCCCGGAGGGACAGAGCATGAGATTTCATCACCCTACTCAGAATCATGTACAATTTAAAACTTATGAATTATTTGCTTCTGGAATTTTCCATTTAATATTTTTGGATCAAACGACTTCAGATAACTGCAACTGTGGAGAACAAAATGCAGATAAAGGGGAACCATGATACTACTAATATTACAATCAGACCGCTATTCCTTCTGTTGCCATCAGCACCCCCACTGCCCCTACTGCCGTTCTTATTACTTATCTCTCCCCGCCAGCAGCTGCTGAGGTTTGGGCATGCTGCTCCCTGGGAATGCATGGGTTGTGACAGCTGGGGACGAGAAAATAGCACATATGGCATGTTCCAATTAAAAAACAAAACAAAAACGCCTGCCTCGAAGCCAATGCTCCTTAGAGTAAGGATCACCTGGGAGCTTGTGAAAATGCAAGTTCCCTGGCTCCTCTTTATTACGCTCTCCTAATTTAGTCAGCCTGGGCGGGGCTAACCAGCGGCCCAGATGACTCTTATGCAAACCCAAAGGGTCTCAAAAGCACTGCTTAATTGTTGTTCATTGTTTGCCTATTATAAAATACACCTAACTGAAATCTGTCATTTAAAAATATTCAATTCAATGGCATTGAGTACATTCACAATGTCACGCAGCCATCATCACTATCTGGTTCCAAAACTTTTCATCACCCCAAACATTAACCCTGTGCCTTATGAGCAATTGCTCCCCATTTCCCCCTACCCCAACTCCTGGAAGGCCTAACTAATGAGTTTTCTGTTGCTATGAAGTTGCCTATTGTGGGTATTTCATAAAAATGGAGTCATATGATATGTGGTCTCTTGTGTCTGTGGTTGGGTTTTGGTCAGTTTTGATGGTGGGGAAGGAAAGGTGGTTTTATGTGTGTGTATTTGTGTGTGTGTGTGTGTGTGTGTGTGTGTGTGTGTGTGTGAGAGAGAGAGAGAGAGAGAGAGAGAGAGAGAGAGAGAGAGATTTAAACCCCTTGTCCTTGCTGAAGATCTGACTTGGTTCTAATCTTTATTTTGGTAACTGGTTATCAGAAGCTTGTCCCCATGCACAGTGTGGTCAGCTGTCCATCCCCCACCTTGGCTTCCTGCTGGCCACTTTCTCCCAGGGCAGATCCTTGATCCTGACATGTGCTTTATAACCCCATGGGTCATCAAAAGCTACCCCCATCAGGAAGTGTCTGGTGGGACACTTAGATAAGATTCCTCCTCCCCACCGGATCTATTCTGAGCTCCTTCAGACTGGGTGAAGGGGCTGTGGCATCCCTGAGAGGAGGGTCCAGTCCTTGCTTCTTGTTTGTGACCAGAGCTCCCCCCCCCCATATCAGCCTTTGGCTGCATCAGGGCCTTAGGACAGACAGTCAACTCAGGAAAACTTGGAATTCAGCACAGGGTTTTGACCCTGATGTTAATCAGAACACTCACTCTACATTACTGAGGCATCTTTTTTCTTAAGATATTTTCATGTATTGTATATGTGAGAATCAGCTTCGAAAGAACATTAAAAAGTAGACTTAAAACACCTGGATTGCCAGGTGTGCCTGAAAATATCTTTATGCCTAAAATAACCTGCCAACTTAATGTATAAAATTAAGCATATGAACACCAATAACAGTTTTTAAGTATTATCTTTAAAACTGAAAAAGAAAGTGGTGTGAGGGAGATACCTGGTTGCGTATCCAGGTCATATGAGAAATGGGTTTCTTCTCTGTCAAGTGGAGATAGTAGCTGGGTGTGGTGGCGCACGCCTGTAATATCAGTACTTGGGAGGATCACAGGTTCAAGACCAGCCTCAGCAACTTAGTCAGGCCCTCAGCAATGTAATGAGACCCTGTTTCAAAGTAAAATAGGGCTGCAGGTATAGCTCAGAGGTAGAATGCCCCTGGGTTCAATACCTAGAACCACAAGAAACAAACAAACAAAAAAATGGTGATAGTCACAACAATGGATTTGGGTTTTGTGGGACCTGAAGTTTTGTATAACTTGGAGGAATCCTCTTTATAAAAAGAAAGAAATCCTATTTTTAAAAATTTTTATAAAAATGCGTGCACACAGCTAGGGCCCGTTCGACAGCCCTGAAGGGTGTCCATGCAAGTGAGGACTCAAAGCTGAAGGCTGGTCAGCTCCTGGGGAGAGCTCCCTGGTGAGACTGGCTCCACCAATGCCAAGCTCCTCTTCTACCCACAATCACTATTTTTCAAACATTTCAAATACTATGCTTGTCTATAGCTATAATGAAATATTTATATCCCCAAATTGCTAACCCTGCTGACTAAAAATGTCAGCTAATCATGAAATGCTCCAAGAACACTATTCAGCCAGAGTAGAGCCCCTTTCATAATTTAACCAGGCTGTCTTACAAACGTGTCACAGTTCACAATTTTTGCTCCAACACATTGAGTCCTTATTAACTGCCATCTGCTGTGGTAGCCACTTTGCCGGTATCAACTCTTTCCACCCTCTCAATGACTCTGTGAGGAAACTGAGGCACAGAGAGGGTGATATGCTCTGAACATCTGTGTTCCCCCAACATGCACAAGATGAACCCTAACCCCCCAGTGTGGTATTAAGAGGTGGGGCCGTTGGGAGATGATGGGGTCATGAGGGCAACATGCCCATGAATGGGATCCGGGCCCCTATAAAAGAGGCCCAAGGAAGCTTGTTTGTCCTCTCCATTCTGTAAGGACACGAAAAAGGCCAACTTCATCAGACCAAATTTGCCTTGATCTTGGACTTCCTAGCTCCTTGGACTTCCCAGCACCCTGAGCAATAAGTTTTCTGTTTATTAATTGCCCAGTCTAAGGTATTTTGTTATAGAGTTCGAAGGGACTAGACAGAGAGTCAGTAATTTTCCCAAGGTCACACAGTTTGTAAGTGACATGCCTGCCCACCGTCTTCCTGCCTCCGGTTCCTGTGGATGTGATGTTGTGGAATGTGAAGTTTGTCTGCTCACACGAACCTGCTGAGACTTGACCTGGGCTTGTCCTGAAAACTGGCTCCTTCCAGTAGCTCTGAAGCACCCGCGCATCTGCTTATGGATGATTATCAGTGTGCACAATCTTATTCCACTCTACCGGTTGTGTGCACAGTACCTGGAAAAATGAATCCCATTCTATCCTGAATCTGCCACCCTTAGCACCCAGTCCTGATGGGGAACGGGAGAGATTAGTGCCAAAACCATGGTGGGTTGCTGGCCAGGGTGCACTGGGAGCAGCATGGCTCCAGCTCTGGACTGGAGGTGGATATCTACGCTTCTAGGTGGCCTTCATTATTGCAGTCAACACTTTCTAGAGCAGAGGCCCATGGGCTGATCAAGGGGGTTTCAACAGGGTGGGGCATCCAGGGAACCTGCTGGGCGTGAAGCACCAAACTCTAAAGGGGCCTCAGTGATACAAGAGTCATGTATATTGTGACATAGCCCGCCATAGGGCATGGGCGGGTTCATCTCTGAAATCCTGGGCTTTCAAGAACATCCATGGTGAGGGAGCAAGCATGTAAAAATGCAGGTTGAAATAAACATGGACGGTGTCTAGAATGCATATCTTATTCCCTGAGCATCTCTCAGCTTGGCAGACTTAAATAATGCACTTGCTGACTATAGGGAGGAGGGCTGGAGCGAAAGACAGGCAAGAGCGAGAAACTTCAAGAAGAATGGGGAAGATTTAAAAGGGAGGCTTTTTACTGTGTATGAAAGCATTTTAAGGGCGATTTCATCGTGAGATCAAAGCAAGGACAAAAGAAAGCAAAAGACTGAAAAGAAGAACGAAAAGAGATGTGAGCTGCAAAATACCAAAGTGTTAAACTAAATATATCACACTGAGTTGTGCATTCATCAGAGGTGCCCAGAAAAGGAAAGCCGTTTTTGCTTTCAATTCCTTTGTTAAGAATTTTTTTCTCCACTGCTTCTTCATTTCGATTTCCCCCTTTAAAAAAAAAAAGATAAATGAGTCACCCAAATCAACAGAGAAGCATCATAATACCTATCGGTGGGGCCCCCAAGTTGTTTCCCCAAATTAAAAGAGCATTCCCCTATCTTATACCATCACAAGGCGGTTGAAAGTCTGGTATTTGCAGCTGATTCTAATAATAACATGTGAATTTAAGTGATAAAATTTGTCTAAAGGCTGCAGTGTGTTTTTCTTTCATTATGTTTCTTATTTACTGTGATATTGATTCTGAATGCTCTGAAGTTGGCACATCTCTTCCTTGAAATAGCAAGAGTCACAGTCATTAGGGAGGAAGAGCAGAATTGAACACAAGAAATGCAAAGCCCAGGGGAGAACAGGGATGCATCTTGGCGCTTGGTCACTTTTTTATTTTTTTGGTACTGGGGTTGAACCCAGGGGCATTCTACTTCCAAGCCACACCCCCAGCCCTTTGCATTTTTTGTTTTGAAACAGGGTCTTGCTCAGTTGCTGAGGGTCTTGCTAAGTTGCCGAGGCTGGCCTTGAACCTACAATCCTCCTTTCTCAGCCTCCCAGTCCTGGGATTACAGGCATGCCCGGCTGCTTCGTCACTTCTTCCTCAAGTTTTCTTTAAACACAGTAGGCAGCGAAAAGTAACAGAAGCAAGTCATCTGGCCGGTTTCCCCTTCTCTAACACTGTGGGGTCCTCTGGATTCAAAGCCCAGAATTCTTCAAGGTCAGTCATGGTGCGGATCCTATGCACAAATAAAGCATTCATGCGGGCATACAGGAAATGTCCGTGTTAAGGTGTTATTTAGCGTAAGAGTCTTCTATAAACAGCCTGAAAAACTATCAGGATGTGTAACAGCCAGAAGCACAGGCACTAGCCATTCAGATCCAATGTGGGCTGGAATACAACGGTGGAACATTCTGGCTGAGCAATAGCTCCGCTAACACCAAACCACGGTCACAGGGAACAGTCGCGCACTTTGCAGTCATTTGGGCTACAGGTTTGCAAAAGTACTACTAATTTTAGGTTCATGTATGTTTTCTCTCATAGATGGAAGCTAGAGAGAAAAAGGGAAAAATGGGAAGATCTCAAGAAAAAAGAAGAGAGACAGGCAGAGTAGAGTAAGGGGACCAGGGAAGAGGGAGGAAGGAGGGAGGGAAAACGGAGGTACTGGGGAATGAAATGGACCAAATTATGTTATGTTATGTGTATGTACAAAGATATAGCAATGGAACCCGCTACTATGTGTAATTATAATACACCAATTAAAAAAGATTCGATGTTTAAAAAAGGAGTACACAGGATAGGAAAGTTTTGATGTGGAAAAAGAATGAGATTAGAAAGACCTCAGGGAGGGTGGGTGCCATGGGACATGGGAATGTGTGTCCCGCGTGTGCATGAATGTGCATTTACATGAGTTCTGGGGACACTGGGGGAAGGCAGTGCCACATCCGGGTCCACAGCATTGATCTCAATGTGCCACGTGAAGTCAGGGTGAACAGTTAATACAGAGAAGAGTTCCTACCTCATAGGGCGATTCTGTGGTGTGCATATGGTGTGTCCCCACCAAACTCGTGTTGAGGTTCAGTCCCAGTGAGACGACACCTCACAGGAGGTGTCTGGGTCATGGGAGCGGAGCCCTCATGAGTGGATTAACGCCTTCCTCCTGTGAGAAAGGACTGCAGTAGCTACTATGAGAGTAAGTCGTTCCACAGTAACTCTGGCTCCCTCAGCTTTCTCTTACCCCTCTTCCACACATGCCACTTGTTTTAACTAGTTTTTTCATTGCTGTGACCAAAATACTTAGAGGAGGAAAGTTTTATTTGGTTCATGGTTGTAGAGTATAGTCCACAGTTGGCTGGCTCCGAGGCTGACACATCTCGGTAGCAAGGCCTCAGGCATGGCGGAGGAAAAGCTGCTTTCAGCTCATGGTGGCTGACCCAGAAAGAGAGAGAGAGGAAGTGGCCCGGGACAGATATGGGCCCCAAGGCCACGCCCCCAGCGACCCACCTCCTCCGACCATGCCCCACCTCCGGAACCTCGCTCACTGCCAACACATGAGCTTTTCTGGGGGCCATTCTATACTAAACCATAAAACCACCTGCCCTTCCGCTACCACCATGAGTTGAAGCAGGACGAGCCCCTCACCAGAAGCCAAGCGGATGCTGGTGCCATGCTCTCGGACTTCACAGCCATCAGAACCAGGAGCCCAAATAAACCTCTATGCTTCATAAATTAATCACTCTCAGGTATTCTGTTATAGCAACAGAATATGGACTAAGACAGACTATTGGGGTACCGGAGATAATACATGCAAAGTGCTCAGCTTAGGATCTGACACACAGTGGGTGCTCAATAATTGTTACCAATTATTATTATTATTTTTTAATTTTGTGTGTAGCTTTGTAGAGGTGCATAGACGGTAGACAAGGTTTAGGAAACAAAGAGGTCAATCTGGTAAGGGTGTAGGAAGGACACAGGGAAGGGCGCTGCAACTTGAAGGAAGCGGAAGTGGTGGAAGGGAGGTGGGAGCTGCAGGTAGTAGGAGACAGGTCAGTTCTGGTTCCCAAGACTAGGAAGGCTGGGCTGGGGCCTCAGCTCTGTATATCCTGAGTGTGCTGTGGTGGGTACGGCACTGGATACTCCAGACTTGAACTTCTCTTTAAAGATGAATATGCCAGCCGAGCATGGTGGCACACACCTGTAATCCCAGTACCTGGGAGGCTGAGACAGGAGGATCGCAGGTTCGAGGCCAGACTGAGCAATTTGACAAGACTGTCAGCAACCTAGTGGGACCCTGCTTCAAAATAAAAAATACAATAAAATAAAATAGGGCTGGAGATGTAGCTTAGAGGTAGAATGGCCCTAGGTTCAATCTCCAGTAGCACAAAAATAAAAAAATAAATAAAATTTAAAAAAGACTAAGCCAACTCTCTGCCAGTGTGAGAGGGTGTTGTCAAGACCCAAGGAGATGCATGCTCAGGGAACAAGGAAGTCCGTGCACAGGTGAGGGAGATGGCTTGTTGTGCACACTCTGTATTTGCCTCCACCAGTCCAGTGTTCATGGATGTCCTGCAGTATAAGAACTACCAAGCCCCCTGCAAGCCAGGCAGCTGACTTCTTCCCATATAAGAGAAGAAGGAAACTCACAGCCAACCAGGGCCTTGCCCCTCACATTCTGAAGGAAGCCATCTGGCCCTAGGCCTTTCAGGAGCCAAGTAAAAAAACTGCTCCAGGCTGTGGGCTGGTGTCTGGGGACAAGCCCTCCCAGACCCCATAAGTAGCACAGCCTGAGGCCAGAGAGCCACTGCCCCAGCAAACAGAAGGAGCAGGCCAGCAACCAGATCTAAAGACACTCATGTCACTGTCAGCGCAACTAGCCACCTTATTTTCCAGATGAAAGAGATTAAAGTTTGAACGCTGCTCTTCAGAGAACAAAGGGGAAAGTGGGCTTCCTGACAACTCTCCCAACCACCCTGGCTCCCTGGCTCCACCTCTCCCCACCCAGGACTGGGTGCTTTTGCCAGCCCTTCTTTCCCTTTCCTCCCACTCCACAGCTGCTCAGCACTGTCAGAGAACAACAAAGACTTGCCTGTTCACTAGTGCCTATAGAGGATGGTCCCTCCTCAGTGCTGGGACCCAGCAAGGGGCCTATGACTGGGGTCTCTCTCCAAAACTTCAATCCACCCAGCAATTATTATACGATTCTCTGTATATACTCAATGCTCCTCTGCCTCTAGACCTCCACCTGTACACTCCCTTTTCCTGCTGTCTCGACGTGGCCACATTCTTTCAGGTCCAATTCATGTGCCATACCCTTCAAAAAGGCGACGTTAATTTCTCCAACTTGTGGGGAGGCCGGGAGTGAGACCTTATGAGACTGCCACAGTCCACTTGATCCTCCTTTGCATTAGAAGCTCGTAGTATGCTTGTCCACCCTGCCCCACATTCAAGTCATTTTGTAGAGCTTTACCCCATGGTAACCAGGCTGTGGTGATGCTGTACCGACCATGGTCTCCTGGTCATAGTTGACAGGTCCCAGGAAGGGAATCTGTCCCAGACTAGAACACCACTTCCTATCTCTGGAGAGAGAATCCGGTCTCTCCCCAAAGGCTGAAGCTGGAAGATGTAAACTTGGGCCACATCAGCAGCCCTGTTTTACTCCACATGGACTGGGGAAGTGGGGTGGCCAGTATCTACAAGATGACAGGGGATGCAGCAGTGGAGAGGCAGCAGAGAGTCAGGACAGAAGCCCTGGCAGGATCTGAGTTTGCTTGGCCCAGCATTTATCTTCCCCTTGGGTTCTGTCATTCCGCTAGCATCCTTGTATTGTTGGATTCTCTAATGGGAAGTCAGTGTCTGATCAACAGAGCAAAATTTTCAACTTTTTTAATTCTCCTGGTTCTGCTGGAATACAGTACCATAGCCTTGGTGAGGGGAAACAAAGCAGAAACGTTTCCTCCACTGGAGGCTAAGCTGGAAGATTAAAAACTAATCGTTTTTTTTAGAGGGGATATCACACAAATGAAATAAATGACCAAAAAAGACCTTTAGAACATGCATTAACCATAAGACCCAGCAATTGCACTCTCGGGCATTTACTCCAAAGAGATGCCGATTTACACAAATAGCTAGACATAAATGTTCCTAGCAACTTTATTTGTAAAAACTCTAAAGTGAAACAATGTCCCTCAACAGGTGAACAATTACATAACTGGGGTAAACCAATACCTTGGATACTATGAAAAAAACTCTGATGCACAGGATAGCTTGGAATGATATTAAAGACAACTAAAAGGTTATATATTATATGATTCAATTTACAGGACGTGTGTGTGTGTGTGTGTGTGTGTGTGTGTGTGTGTGTTACTGGGGATTGAGCCCAGGGTCATTCTACCTCTGAACTACACCCCCAATCCTTTTTTGATTTTGAAACAGGGTCTCGCTAGGTTGCTTAGGGTCTGGCTATGTTGTTGAGGCTGGTCTCAAACCTGCAATCCTCCTGTCTCAGCCTCCCAAGTACTGGAATTACAGGAATGCACCACCATGTGTAGCTCAATTTATAGAATGTTCTTGAAATAAAATTACAGAGATGAAAACAGATTAGTGGTTGCCAGGTGTTGGGTGCGGTCCTAGAGGGATGACAGGAGGGAGCTTGCGATTCTGCATCTTGATTATGGTGGTGGTAACACATATGATCAAATTGAATAGAACCCCCCCAATACACACACACACACTTAAAACCGGTGAAATCAGAATAAGCTCTTTCCATTGTACCAAAGTCAATTTCCTGGTTATGACCATGTATTTCAGTCAGCATTCTCACTACTGTGACCCCCAAAACATGACAAAGACAACTTAGAGCAAGATCTCAGGGACTCCATCCATGTTAGGCCCGGTTACAGAGGCAGATCTCAGGGCATGGTGGCAGGAGGCAGAGAGAGGGAGAGAACAAGGGCTCTGTTCTCACATCATGGAGGCTGGAAGCAAGAGAATAAGCAAGGGGAGTCAAAGACACAAGCACAGTCCCCAAGGCCACACCCCCAGGGACCCACATCCTCCAGCCACACCCCACCGGTCTAGGTTACCACCCAATAAGTCCATTACAATGTGCTGGGCTTGGGAGTACTTGGGAGGCTGAGACCGGAGGAGGACAGCCTCAGCAAGTAGTGAAACTCATCAATCTAGCAAGATCCTGTTTCAAAATAAAATAATAAATAAATAAATAATAGGGATGGAGATGTAGCAAAGAGGTAGAATGCCCCTGGGTTCAATTCCCAGTACCACACACACACACACACACACACACACACACACACATCCATTACAATGGATTTACCCACTGATGATTACAACCCTCATGATATAAACTCTGATGTAAACTCTGAACATTAATATATGAGCTCTTTGGGGGTACATTTTATCTTGAAATCATAACACCAAGTAAGTAGAGTGTTGTAAGTTGTTACCAAAGGAAAAAATTAAATGAAGGCCACACAGGACTTCCTGTATCTTTTTGTAACTTCCTATGAATGTATTCTTATTTCAAACTAAAAAGGATTTTGTCGCTGTTGTTGTTTTAAAGCCATTGGCATATGACGCTTGGGTTGGCGTTCTCACGGTATCTCTTGTGTAAAGACATACACTGCCCTTCTCATCCTTCCTCCCCACAGCCTAAAGTACCCTGGGAGGAATGTAAATGCATAACCTAGCTGTGATTACAGACCCACAGAGTAAATGCTGTCACATTGCTGTGATCTGGTTGGGGAAAAAAAACAAGAGTTATTTCTGATTAGGAAGGCTCTTTACAGGCAGGGGGGAGGCAGGTGATGTTGGTAGAAAGAGAGCCTGGCCAAGCATGTAGCTGTGTGATAACAAGGTGTCTCTTGGCTCTGTCGCTCAGAACCTCAGCAACACAGGAGGAATGTTATCTCCCCGAAACACAAGACTTCTCCTATCTCTGCAATTATAAACCAAGAAGAAAAGCAAACAATGCCGGGGTGGATTCTTCTCCACACTTCTTTTGGAAGACCAGAGGGTATAACCTTCCACTCAAAAAAGTTTTCTAACCTGAGCTATTCTGCTTTCAACCTTTGAACACCACCAAGCAAGAGAAGATGCCGATCAGCTGTGCTCGCTCTACAGGGAAATATTAATGACAAGGCACACAACTTTCCCCATCATCACGAAGCCCAAATGATGATGACTGGAGACGGGTGGTGCATCAGTCAGCTTTCTGTCACTATAACAAATACCTCAGACAATCAGCTTGTAAAGAGAAAAGGTTTATTTTGGCTCAGACGTTTGGACGTTTCAGTCCATGGGCGAGTGACCCAATTGCTGTGGGTCTGTGCTGAGGCAGAACACCATGACAGCAGCTCATAGAAGAGCAAAACTGCCTACCTCACAACCACAACGCAAAAGAGAAAGAGAAAGGAGCTGGAGTCCCACAAGATCCTTCAGGGGCAATGTCCCCAGTGTCTCCCACCAGGCCCCACCCCCTAAAGTTCCCTCCACTCCCAACGGTGACCAGCTGGGGACGAAGCCTGTAACATGTGGGTCTTGGGAAGTCATTCCAGATCCAAGCTACAGCAGGTGGTTCCTTAGATCTAAACCAAAATTGATTATAGTGTTGAGCCCAAAATATGTATAATGATGCCAAACCCAAAACTTGCAGAAGATGCCAGAGGAGGTAGAAAAAATTATCTTTGCACACATGAAGTTGAAATGAACTTATTCAGCAATTCCTGTCACTTAGCAGTGTGCTAGGGCTGGGGATACAGGACAGGAGAGGTTGTCATTCTAGCAACTGAGCATCTTACAGTCTAAAGATGAGCAAGTACATGCAATGCAGCATGGTTACATGCAGCACCAAGCTGCACACTGGTGCCAGGGAGCAGAGACAAAAGGTCCCAAATTTGGCCACACCTAGGAAATCCACGGGGACTTCCTGGTGTGGGTGACATGTAAGTAGAATGTTGATGAATGACCTAGAACTAGCCAATCAGTAATATGCACACTTGACTCCCTTTAGAATACTGTCAGGATTGTACCATGTGTCTTACAAGCATAGTACAGACATGAGGCCTTGGGTTTGACCCCCTAGCACTTGAGAGGGAGAGAGGGAGAGAGTGAGAGTGAGAGGGAGGGAAGGAGGAAGGGGGGGAGAGAGAGAGAGAGAGGAGAGAGAGAGAGATGCCATTTTTCACTCATCAGTCCAGCAAAGATGGCAAAGATGAGTAAGACCCAGTGTTGATGATGATACACAGAAGCGGACACTCTCATGTACTCTTCCTAGGACAGTACCCACAGGACAATTTATCAACCTATATTAAGAGTTCTCAAAAATTAACATGAAACTTGAAGGATAAGATGATGGACTTAATTTGTAAACCTGCTATCACTATTCAAAATCACTAAAAGTTACCATTATATTGTAAACAACAACAGGAACAAAAGAAAAACCACAACTTTCCAAAGTTGGAGAAAACACTAGAATAGATAAAGCCACAAAACTGAGGCGGCTGGAAAGTAGATTCGCAGGGGAAACCAGCTGACAGTTGTCTGACAGTGGACCCCAAGCCACCAGTGCGGGAAATGGAGAAACCAGCTCAGTGCACGGCAGAGACCCGCGAGAGACAAGGGAACTGACAGCAGCCAGTACCTCCGAACCAGGGGAAAAGGGAGAAACCTAAACAAGGAGGCCGAGAGTGAAGGAAGGCTGCTGGAGGAGTCACCGACCACTAGACCCCACGCCCACTTCATGCGACTGCCCACCCAGATCATCCTACCATCAAAGCCCGCAACCCAACCCAAGTCTCAGTATCTCATCAGCTTTTCAAAAATTAGGAAAACATAGATATAAGATGAAATCTGCCATTTTAGCTATTTTTAAGAATACAATTCAGGGGTACTAAGTTAAATCCATGTTATTGTGCAGCCAACACCATCATCTATCTCCAGAATTTCATTCATGTTCTGAAAGTGAACTCCTGCACCCATTCAACAGTAACTCCCCTGTTCCCCTTTCCTCAGCTCCTGGCTGTCTGATCATCACTTGAGAAGTCATCATGAGGAGCCAGGCATGGGGGCGCACGCTTGTAATCCCAGTACTTGGGAGGCTGAGACAAGAGGATTGCAGGTTTGCAGCAACTTAGTGAGACCCTGTTTCCAAATAAAAAATAAAATAGGGCTGGGGGTGTAGCTCAAAGGTAGAATGCCCCTGGGTTCAATTCCCAGTACCAAAAAAAAAAAAAACTCATCATGAGCAGACCACAAGGCTCATTGGACATCTATGGACATCTGAGGAAAGCCTCCAACATGGAAGATAGAAACCAAACAACACAGAGAGGAAAGCAGCCTGTAGAAAGAGACTGTGCAGGCAGCAAAAACTTAAAAACAGCAAAACATATTATTAACATCCTCCAAGGGATAAGAAAACATATTGCTTCCATTAAATAAGGGCAGCATGTTATAAAATGGAACCTTCAGAGAATAAAAATGATCACTTGGAAGTAAAAACATGATAGCAGAGAGTTTTAAAAACCGAACAGAAGGGAAGAAAGATAAAAACTGAAGAACAGACAAAGCACAGAGCGAAAATATTTGAAAGAGAAGAAAGCAGAGAAAAGACGAGGCCATAAGAGGGTCAATCTAGGAGATCTAGGAATCATAGGAGAAGCTGAAAGATAGAAAGGAAGGAAAAATGAGGAGGAACAATCAATTAAAAGTTACGAGAACGTGTCCAAGAACTGATAAAATTAGATTCCAGATCCAAGGCACTGAATGTCCAGTCTAACAGATGAAAACGTATTTATACCAACACTCATCACTGTGAAATTCAAAACTATGGGGAGAAAATGAAGATTCTACAAGCTTCCAGAAAGAAAAAAAGAGAAAAACAGTTTATCAAGAGATAAATAGATAAAGAAACTGTGGTATATATATAAAATGGAATTTTATTCAGCCATAAAGAAGAACAAAATTATGTAATTTTCAGGAAAATGGATGGAACTAGAAAATATCATGCTAAGTGAGATCAGCCAGTCTCAGAAAGTCAAAGGTCATGAATATTCTCTCTCATTTGTGGAAGCTAGAGAGAAAATAGAAAACTTTAATAGTTCTTTAAATATAAGAAATTTTTTGTGGTACTGGGGATTGAACCCAGAGACATTCTACCTCTGAGCTACACCCCTGGCCTTATTTTTTATTCTTTATTTTGAAACAGGGTCTCACTAATTTGCGGAGGGCCTCACTAAGTAGCTGAGGCTGGCCACGAACCTGGATCCTCTGGTCTCAGCCTCCCAAGTACTGGGATTACAAGCGTGCGCCACCACGCCCAGCCTATAAGAACTTTAAATAATGTGGAGAGAGACCTGTAGAGGAGTGGAAAGGGATTGGGGGAGGGAAGTGGAGAGGAGGAGAAGGCTTAATGAAGGGAACAGTTCAAATGATGCTATATACATATTTGAAGGCATCACTACCGACCTCACTAACACATAAGAAGAAGGGCAGGAGGGGGTGGCATCCAGAGAGAAGCACACCAGGCGCTGTGTGTGCATGAATGTTTGTATCACCTTGAGCCTCACTATCACGTATATATACAATGCACCAACAAAAATATATTTTTTAAAAAGCAACAAAAAAAAGAAAGGAAAAAAAACATGTAAAAGATCAGGAATTGATGCCGGGCGTGGTGGCGCACGCTTGTAATCCCAGTACTTTGGGAGGTGGAGACCGGAGGATCCGGGTTCGCGGCCAGCCTCAGCTATCTCGCTCTCTCTCTCTCTCTCTCTCTCCCTGTCTCTCTCTCTCTCTCTCTCTCTCTCTCTCTACTTAGTGAGGCCTTCTGCAACTTCATGAGACCCGGTTTCAAAATAAAGTATAAAAAATAGGGCCGAGGGTGTAGCGCGGAGGTAGAACGCCCCTGGGTTCAATCCTCGGTACCGCAAAAAAAAAGATCAGGAATTGGATGCCTTAGTTCCTCTAAAAAACTAACAAAAGATGGAACACAATGGAGGAAAATCATCAAAATTCTGAAAGAAGGTGACATCTAACTCATCCAGGCCACCTCCATAGAGAACATTAGGACAAAGGCATCGTCAGCCATGGATGAGCTCAATTGACTTTCTCTGCTTTAAAGACTTTCTTAGGAAACTTCTAGTTGTTGGGTTTTACCAAATAAACATATCAACCAAGAAAGGCACGGCCATGAGAAGCAGCATAGAAGAGGGGGCCGGGAATCCCACGGAGGGTGTTGAAAGAAGTCCAAGGTGGCAGAGAGGCAGGGCCAAGAGGCCGCTCCCACCGTGCAGGGCGACCTGAGTCAGGCACCCCGAGGACGTCACTTCTAATACCTTTCCTGCAAACCCGCCTCTTCAAGCTGAGGACACACTGCCCGATGAGCCTGGTCCCCACTCTCATCTACTAACTGGCTGTTCTGATCACAGGCTTCCTGTCGTGCCTGCTGCTGGATCAGCTGGGGACATTCATTTGATCTCCCAGACATGCCCTGCTTCCACCTACTCCTGGGGATAGGCAGTAGACCTCGGAGAGTCAGGAGCAGAAAACACAGAGCAGCCCATCCCATCTGTCCATATTTTTGTCTTCTATCTAGTCCTCAGTCCACATGACAGCCCTGCCAGATGATGCCTCCGCAGTGAGCCCGTCTCCTGAGCTCACTATTGACTTAGCGGTTGTCTCCAGAAAGGGCTGTTGTCAACTCTCAGGAAAGCACGCAGGTCAGTGTTCTTGTTCTTGACCTGGTAGGATAACAGGTGTCTATTAATAAGCACATTTTACAAAATAACTAAAGGAGCCAGGGAAATTAAGCAAGAAGAAGAAATAAAAAGACATCTGGATTAGAAAGAAAGAAGTAAAATTACTATTTGAAAATGATATGAATACACATGCAGATATATATATTATGTATAATATATATGTGTATATATACACATACACATATACGTTCATATATACACATATATGGAAAACTTTAAAGAATCCACCAAGAGCCGGGCATGGTGGCGCACACTTGTAATG
>PVJS01005590.1:29994-63665 GCA_004027185.1 Glis glis
AATCCACAGCACCACAGAAATGGATGAATGAATGAATAAATAAATAAGTAAAATAGGGATGGGGGTGTAGCTCAGAGGTAGAATGCCCCTGGGTTCAATCCCCAGTACCTCAAAAATAAACCCACAAAGGGTTGAAAAGTACTAGAGCTAATAAACAAGTTTAGAAAAGAGGAAGGATACAAGATTACTATACAAAAATCAGTTTGTATTTCTATACACTAGCAATTAAGTGAAAATTAAGAAAACAATTCCATTCACCACAGTATCAAAAAGAATAAAATACTTAGAAATAAATTCAACCAAAGAATTGTAAGACTGTATACTGAAAGCTATAAAACATTGTTGAACGAGATCAAAGACGACCTAAATAAATACAAAGCTGTCTGTGTTCATGAATTTTTAAAATTAAGATGGCAATCCTCTTCACATTGATCTGCAGATTCACTACAATCCCTAGAGAAATTTTAACTGCCTTGCAGAAATGCCTAAGCTGGTCCTAAAATTCATATGTAAATGCAGGGACCCAGAATAGACAAAACAATTTCTAAAAAGAAGAACAAGGTTGGAGGACTCCCACTTACCGATTTTAAAATGTATTACAAAGGAACAGTTATCAAGGCATAAGAATAGACACATAGATCAGTAAGACAGAACTGAGAGTCCAGAAATAACTCCTCACAATTACAGTCAGCTGGTTTTTGATAAGGATGCCATGACCACTCAATGGGGCAAGAGCAGTCTCTTCAACAAATAGTGTTGGGACAACTACAGGTCCCTATGTGGGGGGATTAATTTGGACTTCTACCTCAAACCATATATAAAAACTAACTCACAGTGGGTAAAGATCCAAATGTAAGAGCTAAAACTATAAAATGCTTTGAAGAAAACACAGGTATAAATCTTTGTGGCTTGGGATTAAATAACAGTTTCTTAGATATGACATGAATAGTTTAAGTACCCAATGGAAAACAAACTGGATTTAATCAAAATCAATCAAAAACTTTTGTGCCTAAAGGACACTATCAAGAACATGAAAAAATTCAGACAATGAGAGAAAACTTTTGCAAATATATTTGCAAAAAATATTTCCAGCATATGATAAGCATGAGTATCTTGAATATATAAAGAACAATTACAAATCAACAATAAAAAGACACATAACCTACTTTTAAAATGGGACTATTACTTGAATAGATATTTCTCCAAAGAAGATAGAACAATGGCAAATGAGCACATGTCAAGATACTCAAACAATTAGTCATTAGGGAAATGCAAATCAGAACCACAAGAGACCACCTCATATCGATGAGATTGACCATAATTTTAAAGAAAGGGAAATAACAAGTATTGTCAAGGATGTGGAGAAATGGGCATCCTCATACATTACTGGCTATAGTATAAAATGGTACAGCTGCTATGGAAAACTGGATGATGATTTCTCAAAAAGTTAACCATAGAATTATATGACCCAGCAAGTTCATTCCTAGGTATATATCCAAGAAGACTGAAAACATGTCCACACAAAAACTTATATATGAATGTTCATAGTTCCATTACTCCTAATAGCCCCAAAGTATAAGCCACCCAAATATCCAACAGCTGATAAATGGATAAATAAAATGTGCTCTATCCTACAATAGAATATTACTCAGTCATAAGAAGGAATGAAGTCCTGCTATACATCATGCAGACACCTAGAAAACATTTTAAAACATTTTAAGTAAAGGAAGCCAGACACAAAAGGTCATGTGTTGGAGATTTTATTTATTATCAAGTGTCCAGAATAGGCAAATTCATAGAGACAGCAGGGGACAGAAAAAGGGAAAGTTGGGAGAGACTGTACAGGGTTTCTTTTGAAGTATTGAAAATGTTCTGGTATTAGATAGTGGTGATGGGTACAAAACATTGTAAACCCATTGAACGCCACTGACCAGTATATTTTATAATGGTGTGCTTTATGTAATGTGAATTATATCTCAATAATTAAAGATGCCCATGCATAGAAAAATGCTAGGGAATGTCGAGAATTATGACCAATATAACTCAGTGCACCTGAATTTCCCCACTCTGACCCCCCCAAACATAGATCAAAGCCAAAAAAAAAAGCTGAGGGATTGAAATAAAGACCCTGTGGCTGAGAATACACACAGGTAGGATTCCACCCAAGGGTAACTCACTGGACACTGGTGGAAGACGGAAGAGGAGGCTATGAAAAGAATTCCAGGTCTTTGATGATACAATTAACTGAGCAGAGAGTAAAGCCCTTTACTGAAATAGGACATGAAGGACAAGAAGCAAGATCCCAAGGTTGTAAGGGGAATGGCAGGTCTATCATGGGGCCAACTGAGCCTCAGTGTTAGAGGGACCCTGCGTCACCATCTGGGAGATAGAGGACGCATATGTTTGCAGCTCCGGGGGAGAAGCTGAGTTGTTCTGTGCTGGAAGGATAGACGTGGGAATCATTAGAACATACAGAGTGGAGGGGACCGCCCACTGCGTCCTGATGCTGAGAATCTTGAGATCTCCCAACCTCAGCAAGGAGCCCAGGGAGAGGAAGAGCAGCCACAAAGGGAAGGTAGAAGGACAATCAGAGGATGGTGTGGAGGCATCAGGAAGAGCCACGCTCCAGCCCAGATAATCTAAGGGCAGGGCAGCAGATGCCGGATTCAGTGAGGAGTGAGTCCTGGCCAATTGTGCCTGAGTGATTTCAGTTCGATGTGCAGACTACAAAGCATTGCATCGTACTCAGGCTTAATATATGCCAATGTCAATATGCAAGCTGAACGAAACAGATGGCTCTAAATAAAAATAAAACAATCCTACAAGGGAACTAGAGCAGCCCTGCCTCACCTGTGTGCATCGATTCCGAGTCGCCTATTCCCTGAGCCCGGCTGGACCAGAGCATAGTAGACCCTGAAAATGGACCACGCTGGCCTCATTAACATGATATTTTTAGCAGTTTTTTAAATAAAAAGGGGAAATGATTACGCTTTACACTTGAGGGAGAAAAGAGCAGAACATTAGCTTGTTTACATTCTATGATCTTAACTATGTAATATGTGCATTTAAAAGGAGGGCAAGGGCACGAATGAACGAGCACTTGCCTCCGGTTAGTCTCTTCGGTATTTGCTTTTTTCCAATTATATTTGCTTTTTGAAACATTCGGGTTTTCCTACAAAGAGCATGCATTACTTTTAAGATCAGAAAACAAAATTGTTAGGCTGGAAAAGTAATGTTTTAATCAAACTCGAACAGAAGGTAAGCAAGGATAACAATATTAATGTTAGAAGAACTAAATTCAGGGCAAATAGAAAAGGTATGCTTTTAAGATAAAGAAAGCCTTACATAATGGTAACAACAACCACTGCTACGAATGAAAGCACGCAGGTACAAATCTGTAGCTGCCAGAGAAAGCGACAGCGAGATGCAGAAACCAAACATTACGAAGAACACAGGAAGGAACAGTCATGGTAGGAGGAGATTTTAAAACACCATTATCAAAAAGACTTAAGAAAATAAACTCATAGTCTATCTAAATACACAAAATTGATGTCTAGCAGGAATTCAATTCTGTGATTACAGTGTGTGGGGGGTCTTTTCAAGTAGACAGAGAACATTTACAAAACCCGATAATACTGGTTATAAGGAACATCTCAAGAAAATAAAAAATATATTAAATTCCCCTTTTAGTTAAAGAGAAGGTATTCCTGGCCCGGAGAAAATACTAAGAGTAGAGTCAGGGAATAAACAAAAAGAAAATATATTAGTACAGTTAACTCTGGTGCCCTGGGTACTGCGGGGCAAGGAAGGAGGATGAAAAGAAATGACCCTCACGGTCTGACTGAACCAAATACCTCCTTCCCCTTTTCCTCACCCACGAATAATTTTTATTTAGATCTGAAATGTGAACTATTGAAATAGTACTTTCAGAGCAGGCTCCCGGCTTGGAAACACACACAAACACACACACACACACACACACACACACACACATACAAACACACACACAAACACACACATACACACACACACACACACACACTCTTTTATTGGCACATTGTAATTATTCCTCATAGTGAAATTCAAGGTGATATAAACATATATGTGCACACCACTTGGTGTATTTCCCTCCACATCTCCCCACCCGCGATACATTTAGTGATACCTGCACATATGAACTGTTTCCTTCCTCCATCCTCCTTTCCTCCTGCCCACCTCCCACCCTCAACCCCCTTCCATTATTCTATTGGCCTCCCTCTTCATTTATCTGAAGTCCCTAAGGCTTGGTTCTTCAACCCAGTGCTTCTCAAAGTGTGGTCCCCGCACCAGCAACATCAGCATCACCTGGGAGTTTGTGAGAAAGACACATCCACAGCCTGACCCCAGTGCTCTTCAATCAGAACTTACTCCGGGATGGGGCTCCAGAAAGTTCTGATGCTAAAGCATCCGGTCCTGACGGTGTGTAAATACCCCAGCTCCTCACCGCGGAGCAGGCTCGCCGAGGGTACCTTTACACCAGCTCCCCCTGGAAGCCCCCGGTGGGATTTAGCTCCTGTTGCCCGCAGTAACCAATTTTGGGGGACACCTTCCCTTCCCAGTCTTACTTCCCCACCCCCCACTGGTACTCTGTTCACCTCCCAAATAAGCGACTCGCACTCAAATCTTGGTTTCAGGGCCTGCTTCTGGAAGAATCCAAACTCCTGCACCTAATGAGTGCACCAAGCGCCCAGCCTGAAGTAGGCACCCCTGCTCTCGCACACGGAGCTGGGGTTCCCGCTCAGCCTGCCTTAGCCTCCCAATCCTCCCCCTCTGGCTGGGCTCCAACAAGATTTCCTCAGGGGAGGAGACAGCCCCATGAGTCCTCACCCCAGTTCAGCCCGGCCTGCAGTTCACTCTGCTCTCTGGGCGGTCTAGCTCTTCTCTGTGCTGCATCCAGCCACTCTGCCACTGGCCCCTGCCTGCCTGGCTTCAGCACTCACCCCGCGCTGGTGAGTCTCAGCCAAGGAGGTCAAGTTCCAGCTGAGCGCTGGGAAACAAAGTCTACCCAGCACTGGAGGCCAGTGGTGCAAGACACGGTGATGTCACGTGCTAAGTGCTGCAGCAGGAGTAAAGTGTTGAGGTAGCTCAGAACAAGGCCCCAGCAAAGGCTCCTGGGAGGAAGTGACGTGCTGGGATACCAGAGAATTAGTAGGACTTTAGCCAGCAAACGGGGGGGGGGGGAAGATCAGGGAGTCCCACAGAGGGGCTCAGAAGTGAGGGGTCTGCAGCAGATGCACGGGGGCTGCAGAGAAGGGGGCCGTGAGCCACATCAGGGAGACTCTGCTGGGTAATCCAGAAGCTTCCCCAAACTGCAAAAACCTCCTTCTCACAAGACTATCCATGTCAGGCTTTGAAGATTCTACGGACAATGAAATGGCCAAAGGGAAAAGAAAAATTGTAGGAATGTGAAAATCCACCGATGATCACTCTGCCCAAACTGGAGGTCCCCGAGAAGGTACGCTGCTGGGCCCAACGGCACCCAGGCCCTTGGGAACAGTCGCAGTTCAGAAGGGGCACGGGACCTCAGCTCCTGGGCTGATCCAGTGTGAGAGGCTGAGCCTGGAGCCCCTAATCTGGCTGTAAACAGGACCCCTGCACCGCTGCCTCCCTGTCTTCCTCCCGGCCCTGCCTGGGAGCACCCTGCAGGGGAATCCTCCTCCTGCCCACATGTTGAAAGTGCATGGCGAGAGCCAGGGGCTCAGTCTCCTCCTAATCCCGTGGTAGTGCAGAAGATAAGCCTGCTTGGCCTTCAGGTGAGCTCACCTGACTGATGGCTTTTGTGGCTGTCATGAGCTTAGGGGGCTTTCTCCCTGCAGAGAGCACAGTGAATTGTGTAGGCTATGAGCCAACACAAAGGCGTAATTCATAACACCTGCCTCTACCACCCCTCCACACCACACCTTTGACAGTCTCCCAGGACCTCCAAGAAATTTTGTTATCGCCACCTGATATTTGCTTGTTTAAAATTCACTTCTTTTTCTCCTCTTCCTCCTCCTTCTCTTCCTTCTTTTTTCTTTCCTTTTTTTTTTTCGAAATTTTTGTGTGTGGTCCTGGGGACTGAACCCAGGGGCATTCTCCCTCTGAGCTACCCCAGCCCTATTTTATTTTTATTCTGAAACAGGGTCTTGCTAAGTTGCTGAGAGCCTCACTAAGTTACTGAGGCTGGCCTTGAACCTACGATCCTCATGTCTCAGCCTCCCAAGTACTGGAATTACAGGTTTGTGTCACAGCGCCCAGCTTTGTTTCAATTTTTAATTGATCCATTGCTCCTAGTAGCGCTGAATTCCAAAAGATCTACAGACATGGCTCATTTCAACCTACTATCATTTTGGGCACAGTGGCTAGTGGGCAATTCTGATGTAAGATGAAAACGTTCCAACACAGGACAGAATATTTCATTTACTTCTTGAAAAAGGACAATGGAAATGGGTGGGAGAGCTAAGGGAAGGAAGTCAGCCCTTCTCCATCATCTGCTGTAGGTAGTGTGAAAAGGGAAATTAATCTAGATGCATGCCCAGTAATTTATTCTTAAGAGCCCTAGAGGACTCAAGGAATAATGAGCCTGTGTCTGCCTAGACTTCTTTCTCTAACACATCCTAAAACATCTCCCTTTCCCCAGATACGCTCGAGGGAGCAGGAGGCACAGACATCCGGGCTCCCTTGGAGTGAAGGTGGCATCTCTGCCCTGCCGATGCCGCGTCCTTGCCGCCCCCGTACCTTCATCGCTGTTGTCATCCACCAGGATGATTTCCTTCAGCAGGTGTGTCGGCGTGTGGTTGACAGCACTGTGCACTGACCGCAGGATCACCGACAGGGCCTCGTTCACAAAGATAAATATGATGGAGATCTGGGGCAGCTCCTTGGAGTACTTCAGCTCCTTACACCTGGAGGAGGGAGACAGGAAAGCAGAGTTAGAGGAAGCACGAAGGCACACATACCGCAGCTGGACGACAGGAAGGTGTCAGCCGAATCCTCATGCACATCCCAAGGCAAGAATCATCCACTTCCTCTTGGCCTCTTCTTGTCTAAGAATTCAGAAGAAAACCTAAGAGCCAGGCGTGGTGGTGCACACCTGTAATCCCAGTACTTGGGAGGCTGAGACAAGAGGACCGCAGGTTCAAGGACAGCCTCAACAACTTAGTGAGGCTATCAGCAACCTACCAAGACCCTGTTTCCAAATAAAAAACAAAAAGGGCTGGGGGTGTAGCTCAGAGATAGAATGCCCCTGGCTTCAACCCCCAGTATCTTTCTCTCTCTTTCTCTCCTCTCTCTCTCTCTCTCTCTCTCTCTCTCTCTCTCTCTCACACACACACACACACACACACACACACAAAATACCTAAGGAGGAGAGTATTAAAGGATCCAGCACTACTTCCCCCAAATTTACCACCCCAAGGAAAAGGAATGCACCAATCTTGGTCACACATCTACCTGCGTCTACCTGCATCACCTCCCTGGGGCCCCTGGCTTCAGTGCACACCTGCCCACCTTCCCACTTCCTGCACCTGCATTTCCTCATCTTGAACCTTCTTTGCTGGCACCTAAGCAATTTGCTGGCACCCTGTGCTCTAAAGCTCTCATCTAAAAATGGCTGGGAGTTGATGTGCAAACCCCCCAGTTCCCTCACCCTTTGAGTAGGTTCATTCTAAGTCCCCTCCCCCATGGGACTAAGTCCCCAGCACTCACAGTAGCAGTGTGCATGATCACCCTTTTGGAGGATGCCTTTCCCTCCCAGTCCAACTTCCCCCCTCCAGAGTGATGCTCTTCCCACCTCCCAAATAAACTATTTGCTCTCAAATCTTACTTCCGGGGTCCATTTCTGGGGGAATCCGGAACGAAGCCATCTACTGAGTCCACTAAGGGCCCCGCAGAATAAAGGTAGATGACCCTCGACCCGCAGCACGCTGCCCCGCCCCCCACGCCATTGCAAGCTGGCTGAAATCTCCCTGAGGACAGGAGCCAGGACTCTCTGCTGAAATCCCTCCCTCCCAATAGCCAGCCATCCTCACAGGCCTGAAAGACAGATGAAAGGACTGAGTCCTTGTCCCCCGCTGGACACAGGAACCCAGAGCTCTGGTGCTCTCGGGTGCTCCAGGTGATGTACGGGAGAGGTATTAGATCCTGGGACCTGCTCCGCATTGCTTAGTCTCAGGAGTGCCCATCCTCTGTCCAGGCAGCACGGGAGAACTTCACTTCAGGCTTAGTCTCAGCCACATTGGAAATACCCAACAGAAACAAAGTAGGATGGAGGGACGAGATATGCACATTTTAATGTGTCTTTCTCCTTGTGTGAGATCGCACAATACACAGCGTAATGTGTGAGGGAGCAAACAAAGAGACTGAATGACGACGGGGTGGCGTGGACGCAGCGCTGAAGAGGGAGCAAGAAATACGGCTGTTTTTTATGCTGAACAGCTTGGGCTGTGTCGGGCCATATTAATCATGTAGGCAATTTTCAGAAGAAAATAAAGTTTTGTTACAATATACATTGGTGTCTCCCGGAGGAGGCCATCCAGGGATCCATTGATCACGCAGGCTCATTTTTACCATGTCGCTGTAAATCCACTTCTGGGGGCTGCCAGGGAGGTTAGAGTGGCTCTTGACAGGCTCCTGGGATGATGGTGGGAATCGTCTCATTGACTGGGAGGTGATCTGAGACACAAGGGCACACCAGGAGGTCCCTTGGGGCCCCCTCCACCACCCTGAGCCGGGCAGCTGCTCCATCTCAGCCCATCGCTCGCCCGCGTGTATACATGAGCACCCAGGGCTCACGCAGCTACTCTGAACACTTATTTCTAGGGCTGGCTTCTTCAGACCATTTTTAATAACATCTGGTCCCTGCAGCTGAGAAGGAAAAAGGCCATTTTGCACTGTGCCCACGGCGACTTTTCCACCCACAGTCGTGGGGAACAGGTGGCAATCAAGGATGGAGTTGTAAGTCAATCCTCCCAGCTAGAGCAGGTGCCCCCCTACACCGGTCAAGTGGGAAATATAAGAACCTTCAGGGAACAGGGCCTCAATCCTGCCATATGGTGGGTCAAGGTGGCCAGCAATGAATCGATACATCGTGGGGGATTTCAGGAGTGAAAAGCGCTCACCACACATGGTCACATTTCCCTGGGCATATGACTCACGTCACCTCTCTAAACCTTAGTTCCACCTCCATCTGCAAAACTGATAAATGATCCACACCATGCCTAGCTCAAGACTTCCTGTAAGAATCAAGTGAGACAGAACCTTCGAGAGCCCCATGAAAAGGTAATGTTAAAGATCTCATATGTCTGGTTGATACCTTTGTTCTCCCTCTGGCTTCCATGCTCCCTTTTGTACCCCCCAAATGACCATGGGCCAGGCTTCTAGAACTTTCCCTCAACCCACACCCTTCCCACAGGACCCACCTGGTACCCTCCTCCTTGACAGAGCCCAGGACTCTAACCTCCGCCAGCTAACAATGATTTGCCTCTCCTACACCAGCATCCTCAGGGTTTCACGCACTCACTTGCTAGCAAACAAGATGAACACAGTAATCATTATTACAAGAATCAGCATTCTTTTTGCTTGTCTTGATGCTGCAGGGAGGCAGGCCTTTAAAGAGAACCGCTAAGTCTAGCTTATCATAAGCCTGATATATAGAAGATACTCAGAATATGCTGAGGAGATAGAACGATGGACAAGTGAGGTTTGAAGCATTTTCCGGCAGGCATGGACTTGGGCTTTGATTGATACATATGTTATTTCCCATCAGAAACCCCATGCCCGGCAGGGCAGAAGATGAGTACAGGAAGGAAGTGGAAGTGTGGATGGGAGGAAAGAGACGGGCCTTCGGGGCCACAGGAATGCACAGAGCATGGGAACAGATTCAGCTCCTGCCCCTGCGAGATGAGGCTGAACCAGTTCCTGCTGTGGCCAGGCAATGGCCGGGCGGGCAGAAGCAAGAAGGAAGCAGTCAGCTCAGACCTTGGCTTCCTGCCCGTCTCTATGTGATGAAACATACAGAATCAGACGCTTTCCTGCCTCCTCATCAGCCTCCCGGCTGCAAAGCTGGCTAAGTGACGGTAGCCTGGAAGGTTGGGATTCTAGACTTCAGAGACAACACTTGGGGTGTGCAGAGTGGATGGCAAGCCCCATAAACGGTAAAATACCTCAAAATCCACTGCTGGGGGGACGGGAGGGGGTTGTGTACTCGCTCTAGCAACACAGGCTCAGATCTGGGTCCCAGCAATGGCAAATTTCCTTTTCATAACTAGTCAGTAAGCAATAAACAATCCTTTGTGTGAAAGAAGACTGTCCGCGGGAAAGCTATCTTAAGGTCTGGATCAATTTCAATCAATGCCCAAGGCCCAGAGGGGGCTCAGAAGAAATTCAAAACCAGCTTCTTCCTCTCAAAGGGCTGATGGGGAAACAGATTCTCAACGAAGCTGCACACAGGGAGAAATGAAAGCAGAGACAAATAACCGACCAATGAGGACTCTGAGACGGCGAACCCCTTACTGCCCAGCTGTCTGTCTGTCCCTCTGTCCGTCTGCCTGGGATGCTTGTTGGAACTCTGGAATTCCCTGAGGATAACCACTGTCATCCCTATCTCCTCCTCCCCCCTCAGTCACAGCACTGACTTCACTTAACACCAAAAGTGCCCAGGCTCTTACTGCGCTGATAGTGAGCTGGGAGACCGGCTGCCTCCAGGAAGCCACTAGAGAGAATTCCAGCTGAAATAAAAGATAGTTAGGTGTGGTGGCGCACACTTGGAATCCCAGTACTTGGGAGGCTAAGATAGGAGGATCACAGGTTCATGGCCAGCCTCAGCTACTTAGTGAGGCCCTCTGCAATTTAGTGAGACCCTGTTTCAAAATAAAGAATAAAAAATAGGGCTGGGGGTGTAGCTTGGAGGTAGAATGCCCCTGGGTTCAATCCCCAGTACCGCAAAAAAATAAATAAATAAATAAATAAATAAAAAAGAAAGAAATAGAAGAGAGTTAAGGCCAAGGTCCCCAGCAGGGGAGAAATCCAAGTCCCACGAGCAGCCACGCCCTCTCAGAAGCAGACCCCTGCTCTCACAGGAGCACTTTCTAAGGGGACAACATGTATAAACACAATGTGGTACAGATGAGAGGCAGCAAGGCATGCTTGGGATCCAGGTAGCCAAACCAAAGACAGGAATATGTCCCCAAATGTCCCCATCATTGCAACGGAGTTTAAACGTGATGTGGTCCACGAGCCCTAGTGAATTCCAATGATAATGACAACCAGCAACACTGATATAGAGCCAGCCACCTGCCAGAAACTGCTGGAAGCTTCCATGTACTGCACTGTCTTGTCTCATCCTCACTACCACCTTATCAGGTAGGCAATATTAGTATGTCCCATTTCAAAGATGAGGAAACTTAGGCCAAGAGAGGTGAAGTCACTTGCTGTCAGTCTCACTGCAAGTCTGAATACCGCCAAGGTGCCTTTATGTGAAACACACCTTATGGTGTTTAAACTCTTCCAAATGCCCCTGCCCAAGCAAGGCATGATGTGCAAACTCTAGCAACAAACCTCCACACAATTTCAAGACCAGCTTCCTGCTAGCCTGGGGCCTTGGCTAAGTTGTTTAAGTCGATGTGAGCCTCAATTTCCTCATCTCTGCCCTAAAACCTCAAGCAGGTGATAATCCTCTGAGGCCAGTAGCTCTATCCCCCGGCCTGCTCAGGCTAAGTATTCCCGGGTAATATTTCTGAGCCAGGTCAGGAGGATTCCCTTCAAGTAGGTGAGCAGAAACCAGCTCCCTCTCCCCTGGGGCTAATATAGCTGGAGGGAGTGTGGACAAAGCTCCTAGTGTCCTGGCTGGGAATCTGGACAGAGTACTCTCCTGGATGGGGTCTCTGAGGAGTTTTCAGAAGCCCCTGAACTAAAGGACTCTGAGCAGAGAGAGGCTAAGCCTGCACAAAGCCATACCAAGGCCTTGCAAAGGTCTGGCTGCTATTGAGCCACTGTGGCCCTGAGGCCCTCCTGCACCACGGTCCAGCCCTGTGGTTTCCCCCAGCCCTCAGGGAGGTGCCGAGTCCAGGACCTTAAAGGACCTGGGTGAGGACGGTGCACCTGTGCATGCTCAGGACAGCTTGCAGATATCCATGGGGCCTGAGCTCAGGCATACATCCTTGCCCTTTGGGTCCTGTCTAAAGCAAGTCTCCCCCTCCAGGGTCTACCTGGGTTTCTTAGTGTCCCTTGGCTTATATGAGTGTCACTGTGAAGCTAATCTGCAGGGACTTACTGGTTGTTCAACTCAACTCTGGCTCCCAGGTGCCACAATGCCCCTCAGCCTGTGCCCCAACATCTGCCCCACCCTAACAAAGGGACCAATTACCACACTTGCCCCAGCTCCAATCCTGCCATCAGTAACCAGGAGTTCTGGGATATGACAGCTAAAGCACATTAAACACTATTCACGAGGCAGTTGGTAATGCAATGCAGAAAATGCTGAGTGCCAAAGGGATGTCCCTGCAACTGCTATAATAGATGAGTCCAGGTAGACCAGGAGGGCAGGGAGGCGAGCGGCATGCTGGCTTTGAAAGATGGATCACTGGGTCAAACTCAGAAGGTCAAGAACATGCAAGAGCAGCGATTAGAGCTTTTTGGAGCACAGAGGCATGGAGGGCTCCCTTCCTTTTATCTTTCATAGCCTTCCTGAAGAAATCATCATGAGCTTGTCTAGAGATTGATCATGAAAAAGCCAGACTGGCAATGGAACCACAGGCTCACCTTGGGCTCTGCAAATTCCTACCAGGCTGTTTTTTTTTTTTTCATTTCAAGTGCTCCATAAACACGCATAAGGCCATAAAGATGAATTAATGAAGCATCTTGGCAGCTGATGAGGGTCCGGTGATCTTCCGGTGCCAGGCTCCTCACCACCAGCCACCCCCAAGCTCTCTGGGCTACAGAAAGCAACATGGAGTGAAATGAGAGGGAAGAAACTTAGAGAGTCCAGAGGCATAGGTGGTCTGAATCAGGAAATGCCACGTTGGCATCCCAAGAACAGATGCTCTCCACAAGAAAACCCTTGAGAATGATGAAAAGTTTTTGACAGACCCATCTTCACACCCTCTCCTTCTACTGCTGCAGCAGGGGTGGGAGCCAGGAGTCCTTCTGTGACCACCTTGTCGCCATCATCATATCCACACATCAACTCCATCTCCACATGGACAGTCTAGGTCCTTCAGCATCTACCGTTTAAATTCTGAATGCGTTTTACTTATGTGAACAAACTCAGACTACAGCCTCTGCGTCCTCTTCCATTTCACTTCCAGAATTAGTGCACCTCCTCCCCGATCCTTGATGGCACACTATTTCCTGACTTGGCCACACCCTGATTGGTTGGCATCAGACTCTCCAGGCACACCCCCTAAGTCCACATTCTCAGAAGGAGAGGGCAAAAGGTGCCACCCAAGAAAACATTCAGGTGCCCCGGCCACTGAGTGGTCATTTTTCCAATGGTGGTATCAAAGTGCCAGGTGGAAGTGTTATAAAAGAAAGAAAATGTTGAGAAACAGTCTTCTCTCAGCTGCTGCTTGAATTCCATGAGCGCTGATGGCACAAGTTTATCCACAGACATGGCAGTGCATGCCCATCCAAGCTACACCAGCCCAACCTAGAAGAGGAATGGGGACTTATCTTTAGAAACGTGACTGTCCAAAGGCCAACACCTCTGACCCTGGAAACGGCCATGAACCCTGACAATGCACCAACTTATGCAAAAAACTGGAATACCCTACACATTCTCCATGACCCAAGTGGTCTATCATTGCCAACAACCTTACTTCTTCTCCAATAAGGAAACAGACTCCTCCTTCCTCTCTCTGACTCACTATAGATATGGGGCTGGATCATGAAGTCACTCCCCAAGCAAGTCTAATTGCCTGTGATGGTTAAATTGATGTGTCAACTTGGCTAAGCCATGGTACCCAGATATTTGGTCAGATGTGATCCTAGACAAGACTAACATTTAGGTTGGCAGATGAGGAGTGCATATATTGTCCTCCATAATGTGGGTGGGCCTCATCTAGTCCTTTGAAGGCCTTCAGAGAAGAAAGTCGGAGGTTCCTGAAAAAGAGGAAATTCTGCCGGCAGGCAGTCCTCAGACTGGGACTGCAATACCAACTCTCCCCTACATCTTCAGCCTGCCCAACTACCCTGCAGGTTTTGGATATGGCAGCCTCCACAATTGCATGAGCCAATTCCTTAAAATAATTCTCTCTCTGCTCAACATCACTAATCATTAGGGAAAGGCAAATCAAAAGGATGAGATACTACCTCACATCCATCAGGATAGCTACTATCAAAAAAAGTAAATAACAAGCACTGGAAAGAACATGGAGAAATCGCAACACTTGTGCCCTATTGGGGAGAATGTAAAAAGTACAACCACTGTGGAGAACAGAATGGCAGTTCCTGAAAAAGTTCAACTGGAATTAGCATATGATCCAGCAGTTCCACTTGTGGGTATATACCCAGAAGAACTGGAAGTAAGCAGGGTCTTGAAAACATATTTGCATAACCACATTATTATTGAAAGTGAGCTAAAATGGGGAAGCATCCCCACTGCCCATCAATGAGTGACTGGATAAGCAAAATGTGTATACACACACACACACACACACACACACACACACACACACACATACACAGAGCGGAATATAATTCAATCTTTAAAAGAAGGAAATTCTGCTATATGATATAATATGGATGAAACTTGAAGGCTTTATGCAAAGTAAAACAAGTGAAAAACAAAAACAAAACAAAACAAAGGGGAAGTGGCTTGGTTGTAGAGTGCTTGCTTAGTATGCATGAGGCCCTGAGTTCAATCCCTAGCACCACAAAAACAAAAACAAAACAGACAAATACTGGGTGATTCCACTTAGATGAGGTACCTAGTGTAGTCATAGCCATAGAGATAGAAAATAGAATGGTGGTTGTCGGGCACTGGGGAGAAGGAAGAAATGGGGAGTTTATGTTGGTGTATTTTACCACAATAAAAAAATTCATTCACTCATATTCTCTCTCTCTCTCTCTCTCTCTCTCTCTCTCTCTCTCTTTCTCTCTCTCTCTCTCACACACACCCACACACACACACACACACACACACACACCTTCTGTTTCTCTAGGGAACCCTGACTAACACACTGCCCTTTAGTTTGGAAGCAAAGATTACACCAGATTGAGGTGTCACACCTCATCAGAAAACTGTTACCACAATCCCTCTCTCCTGTCACCACCTTGGAACCTCTGACCCATACTGAGATTCTTGGAAGGACTACCTGGTTTGGGGTGCCACTGTGCAATTACCTCCACGCTCCCATGACCTTTCCTGACCTCTCACTATCTGGGACTGCTGCACTTCTGCCACCTTCTGCTCTAATCATCAGAATCGCCTATTGTTCTAGTTTTCCTCCTTGTGCTCCCTGAACACCTCCTCGCACACCTCCAGTCCTGGGCCACTCTGCTTTCTCTCAGTATACCAGCCCCTCCCCGGCTTCACATTCTTGTAGTCCAGCTGAAATCCATGCTCATCACTAAACCATTCTCAGCCTTTACCCAAGTCCTTTGTCCTTTCCCACCAGCCCTGAAGACCCCAGCTCCGGGTCAACCCACCCACCTGACTCCTTGCCCCTCACTCACACTGCTGGCCCTGCAGGACAGTCTCAGAACTGTGTCACTGGGGACAGGACAAGTCCAAGGTCTCCAGTCTCCACGGAACGCTCTTTGTGTACAGTCAGAGCCCTTGATCTCATGCCTTTCCAGTATTCTTGGTGTTTCACCATTTTCCCCCAGGCTGACCTCCCTCTTGCCAATGAATCATACCTCTGATCCCACAGAGGAAATCAAGGCCACTGGCAGGAGTTTCCAAGTATGGTCCACAGGCATGTAGCACCAGTGTCTGCAACCTCTGGGAGATTATTAGAAATGCAAATTATCAGACCTACTGAGTCAGGAACCCTGGAGGTGGGGCCCACCTGTGGGAATCTGTGTCTCATCAACCTCTCTAGATGATTCACACATGTATTGGAAGGTGAGAAGCACTCCCTGACCTCCCCCCACACACACACACACACTCCTCTGCCCTCCTCTCCTCCCTTGATGGAAGCTGAGTCCTGAAGTCAAAGCAGATGGACCCCTTCACCTTGGCTTCCTAGCCTCCCACCCAGGACCTTGCTTCATCCACCACTCTCTCTGTATCCTCCCTCTTCTACCAGCAACTTTTTATTGAAAGAAAAAAGATAAGCCTGTCCCTATTACGGTTTGGATGTTGAATGTCCTCAAAGAGCTCATATGTTGGAAGCATGGCCCCCGACGCAGTGAAGTTTGGAAGTGGACTTTGGGGCAATAATTGGATCCCGAGGGCTCTGACTGCCTCAGTGGATTGATCCATTGATGGCTGAATGATACTACTGGGAGGCAGGGCCTACGTGGAGGAGGTAGGTTGCTGGTAACCCTGGAGGGGTTTCACCCCTACCTCTCTCACTCTCAATCTCGCTCTCCCCTTTCCTCTTTTCTCTCTACTTCCCGCCTCCATGAGCTGAGCAGCTTTCCTCTGCCATGATGTTTCAGCTTTAGGGCCGGCTGACAATGGACTGAGCCTCTGAGATTGAGCCAAATAAACCTTTACTCCTCTAAATTGTTGTTGTCAGGTATTTTGGTCACAGAGACAAAAAACTAACACAATCCCATTTCAATAAAAACTCCCTTCCCCACAGCCTTAATTACCACCTCCTTTTCTCTTTATCTTCCCTCCCTGTTTTCCTTCTTTATCTCTCATTCATTCTTCATTTCTATGAACCCTATTCAGCTGAAACTGCTCCTGTTAAAGTTTCCAGTGACATCTCTGTGGCCAAAATCGATGGCAATTTCCTGGCCTGACCTTGGTTGACAGTCATTTCTGCAGTGTTTGACATTGTTGCCCCTCTCCTTACATAAACGCAATGTATGGTGGGTCCTGGAACACCCGTGATTCCCCCACCCCACCTCTGCCTTTCCTCCCATGCCATCTGTCCTGGCTACTCACGCTGGTGCTCAGGTTGCCCTTTTCTGCTCACCCTCTAAACTCCCAAACTCCCCAAAGCTCCTTCTTCTACCCTTCGCTATTCTCTCTTCATAAACTGGTCCTGAGTGACTGCACACAGGTTTATAGCCCCAACAGTACCCTGGCTACTCCCACACCCCAATCCTGCTTCCCACTGGGCATCTCCACTAGGACAGCTCCTACGCCCCCACATTCAGCATGCCTGCAGCTGAGACCTGCTTTCTTAATGGCCTAAGGTCTTCATTGAAGGGCCCCACCTTGTCTCTTCAGGAGTCAACGTCATGACCCACTCAACATGTCCAGTCTGTCACTAAATCTTGAAAATTCTGCCACCTCCATGATCTCTTTAAGACACCTGCCCCTTCCCCGTCCTCCTTTTCTACTCCCTTTGTTCCAGGTCTCATCTCTTACCTCCTGAATGACACCAAAAGCCACTATCCTGTCCCTTGCACCAGCCTGCCCCCCTGCAGCCCAAGCCCATTCTACTCATCTCGTTGCTACCAGAATATTCTTCCTAAAGTGCCAACACGATCAAGGCACTACTCAAACCATCTCTGTACCTCTCTGCAGTCAACAGAATTAGGTTTAGACTCTTGCTTGGCACCCAAGCTGAGCCCCCAACTCACCTTTCCAAAGTCATCTCTCCTCCGTGCCCACCCTCCAGTCACTACAAACACTCACATGTCCTAGAATTGGAAATGCTATCTCTCAAGTCACACAAAAGTTTCTCCCTGCCCAAACTGCCCTTTCTTCTGCCAATGTCTCCTCCCCTCTAGTCCCAACCCCAGGCAGAATTCCTAGACCCCTAGCCTGATGCCAGATGCTTCCCCTTTGTTGCTTCCTCTCCCTCTGCATGCTGCCATCACCGCACTCTACGCTCTGTTTTGAGGGCATCCAGTACATTTCTCTTGTTGGTCCCCAGAGCCCCATGCAATACTTGGCAGAGAAATGGTTACCAAACGAACAAGTGAAAATCCTCCTCCCTCCCCTCTTTATTCCCTCAGCCCTTCTTATGATCAAAGGTATCACTTATTTCCTCCCGCAATTATAACATCAGTGACGGCACCTCAATGCTTAAAAGATATCATCCCGAACACAACTGCACTTCTGTCTCTCTTGATTTACTAATCAGGGCTCAAATTCTCAAAGCTGCGTGGGTCAAGTGCATTAACCAGCCCGGTAGTCCCGTTTTGATTCCCTCCTCATCAAGCCTTTCCTCTCATCTTAGGAGAGTGAGATCATTTTTAGCAACAGCAGACCTTGCAAAACGAGATGTGGGGTGGAATAACCGAGATGCACGAGGCCCCTCTTTCGGAGCTCTCATTATTAGGGAGAACACACACTTTGCTGAGTGGCTTAATTTCCTGGGGTTGAGCTCTGCAGTTTCTCCAGAAGAGCCACACACCTCATTAGCTCAGTTCCCACACAGAGCCGCTTCGGGGACGAACTGCCTACTCTACCATTTGTGTCCCCATGTGTCTCTCCATCAGTCCTACTGGGGCAATTTTCATGAATCAAGACCCAACCTGCTCCATAGCATGAGTCCTTGATCTTGGGGGGTCCAAGAAGCCTCAGGAAAACTCCCAGGAATTGAATGCAAGAGGTTGTAAGTGTGCATGCATACTGGTCTTTTTCTGGACAGACAAGCACACATTTCATTGGCTTAACACAGGAGCATGATGGGAGGGGTTGAACCCACCAACAAGGCCAGAGAGCACCTTTGTCAGAATCCAACCCCCACCATGGCCACAGAGCAGCAACTGGCCCAGGCCCTGTTGTCAGGAACCTTGGGGTCAACAAAGCTCGGTGCCTTCTTTGCCAGACTGGTTCCTATAAACATTTGTTCTGGAATATTCCCCAAGACATTTTTGATTCTTGGATGGGTCACCTACTGGCTCCATGGTTATGCAGGAAGCATTTTTCTCTGAGTTATAAAGAGTGCTTTTTCCAAGGACAGGGTAATTATCCTTAGCCAAAAAATCCAGGAGGCTCAACTCTCCCTGCCAGGCTTGCCAGTTTCAAGGTAAAGTAAGAGGTCCTGACATGGGCAAAGAAACTCCTGTCTCTCACTGCCAGGAAGATTTTTTTCTTAAGTGAAAGAGGTTGATTCTCCTTTTTTAGCCTCAGTTCTGACCATACCTCCCTGCTTTGTACAAACAAATATTATTTTTTAATAAAGGGAGGGAGAACTCACATGCACACTGCACCTACCATTTCACAAACACATGTGCACAAACACATATATGACACCAGGCACACACACATCACACACACACCACACACACCACACCACACCACACACACACACACAACATATATATGGGGGGGAACAGGGGAAACATCAGTCAGATTCTCAGTTCAGTAAATGAATCTGTCTGGGTATGATGCAGCTTATCTTGCTGTATTCAACAGAAGCAAAAAAGAAGAAAAGAAGAGGAGAGGAGGGGAGAAAAAAAGTCCTAGAGTTTTATTAAGCAATGGCTCAGAAATAGAATTTCTAAAAACAATTAAGGGTAAATTAACGCAGACAGTTTCAGGTCAGAGCTAAGAAAACCTCCGTGCACGTAAGGCACAGAGTGCTGCCTACGTTATTCATACATAGCATTTATCCTGTTACCTTTCTAAAGAGAGGAGAATGAGAGAGGATGGCCCCGACTGCTGCAGGAGGAATACAAATACATTAGGAAATGATGCAAATTGGAAATAATAAATAGCCTTATTCTAAGGCCCAGCAGATACCAAAGTTGGACAATAGGATTCTTCATGGAAATTGAAGGCCATAAAACCCTCTGTTCTCAGCCTAAGTCTCACCTCCCCCACCCCTTCAGCCCTTCCCAGAGATCCAAATTGGTCTAAAGGTTTTTATCCTATAGGCTCTGCATAGCAACTGGAAACATTTGACCAAAAATAGCTATTGTTCCTTTTAATGTTTTGGCCAAATTTACCAATCAAACCCATCTTTTTACTGACAGTGACCCCCAAAATATTTCTGTTTTAGTTCACTGTTCTGGAAAAACTCAGTCCTAATATTTGAGGAGTGGTCCCAAGGTACTGTGAGACCAAAGACAGAGAGGCAGACAGATCAGGACTGCACAGAGCATGGTTTACTGGGGGCTTACTGAAGGATGTGTGGTCCTGGGAGGCACTAAACCAGCTGGATTCCTGCAATGTGGGCCAGAAGGAGGGCTGTATTAACGGGTTAGGACAAAAGTGACTTCACCCTTGCTGAAGGAACCTGATTTGTTATAAGAGACTATTGAAGACTCGGGTGCATTCCTAGAGCCAGGGCCCAACTGTGGAGTCCCACATATGATGCTAATGGTTTTTATCTACTTATGGTCATGACAGTTACAACTCAAGATGGCTACATGCAAGTCAGGCCAAGCTGTATCCAACACTCATATCTAGGCCACCACTCTGTCCTTGCTCTACTTTGTTATAATCTTCATGCATAAAGGATTCCCAAGGACAGATCAATCCAGCTCCCAGTCAGATTCTACACAACCAGACCTCCAGCCCCATTTTAATCCTAACCTGGTCCTGCCTATCTTAGTCGGCCCTAAAAGGCCTTCTCCTTCCCTGCACAGCTAGATTGATAGAGCAGATCCTATTTATACTGCGTGGCCAAATGAATTCAGGGCCCAACTCTTTACCCACTCCCCCCACGTATCTGTGCCCTTTGCCACTGACTTTGAAGTGTTTTGCACTAAAGTAGCAAAATCTATTTTCCCTACCCCTGGAATCTGGACTTGACCACATGACATGCCTTGAGCAGTAGAACGAGGTGAAATGCTGTGTGCGGGTTCCAAGCATGAACCTCCTGAGGGGCTCCTGTGTCCTTAGCCATGACCATGAGAGACCCCGGGCTACACTCAACCCAGAAGAGGAGGGAAGGTGAGTGGTAGAAAGACAAACTCCAGCAGGACACGCTTGCATGCGTGAAACCAGCTGCTGGAGCCACCATGCTAAGAATTTTCTGGTGTATACATTATCTCATTCCTTTTCACAATGAGCCAAAAATGCAGGTTCCCCATCTTGCAGGTGAGAAAACTAAAGTTCAGAGTCACTTGTCCGAAATCAAGGAAGCGTTAGGCAGGGTTCGGCTTTCAACCCAAATCTTCCTTACTCCAAAGTCCCTTTTCTTAGCTTCTGAAAAGAAGGAATTGTTTACCAAGGAAGGTCTAAGTGATTTGCAACGGCTTCTGTTGACTCCTTTCTCTTTCACTGTGGTCTCCAGATTTCTACACCAACCATGTATTACTTTTACACTTTAAAAAATACCACACATGTTACCTTTTAAGAAGATTTCTATGGAAACAATCTTAGCACTTGACAAATGATTTCAACATTGAACCTGAAATAATAAACGGGTAACAATAAATAACAAAACCGTTGACGGGAAAGGGCATGAAGGGAACTCAAAGACACATATGATGTTAAATCCAATATAAAGCAAATATAACTTAATCAGCATTTCAACTGACAAATGAAACAGAATCCAGAGATGAGAAACAGACCTGAATTTAGAGAATCTATGCCAAGAAGTTACCACAAACCAAAGAGTAAGGTCACTCAATGGTGGCGGGACTCATCTCTCCACTGGATAAAATAGGGAGAGGCTGCCCCCCCAAATGCACTTCAGAATCAATTTTACGTGAATAAAATAGTTCAATTTAGAATTTCCAATAATAAGGAAAATAAAGTAAAAATATAAGTAACTAACTATACAAATTCTGGATACAGAAGAATTCCCAAGTTTAGAAGTAAGAGTTTAATAATAATTGGAAATCTGCAATCATCAAAATAAAATTAAAAGACATTGGCAAACTGCAAAACAAAAGTCATTTATAGCAACGACTAAAGAGCAAAAGATTTTGTACTATTCAATAAAGAAAACCCAAAGAGCACAATTAGATAACAAAAAAACAGGAACACACCATTGAGAGAACAAAAGAGACAAATGACTAAAAACTACATGAAAATAGGCAGAACCTTGCTCGTCATGAAAGACATTCAACGTGGAAACAAGAAATGTTGCTTTGTCTCTAGGTGGTGAAATTACAAATCACTTCTATGGCTTCTTTATGGTTTTTCAGTTCTTATTTTTTATAATAAGCAAATATAAAACAGAAAAAAACACGCCGGTATAGATGAATTCATGGATGACAAAACCATATTGCAAAATCAAAGGGAACTGCAATGCTTGACTAACAGCCTTAGATGTCCACATGGGCACGTCATCAAGCGGTGTGAGTAAGAGACACGCCATGTCATCCCACAAGGTCCCTCCGAGGCCACAGTTGGAAACAGAGTTCTGAGTCAAAACCAAAATTACAACTCTTCTTCCTTTTCAAATGCAGGCACTGGGGAAGGCTGACATGGCCTGGCCTCGTGTTACCCGTTCTGGACTACAAACACAAGAACCACTAACATGGCCCTCCATTTTTTTTTCTCTACCCAGAAGCTACTTCATCATGAGCTTATACAAAAAACATAAAATCAATCACTCTGTGCGCAGACTTTCTGTTGGTGAACGCGTAGCTCCAAAAGGGCATGAGAAACCTAAACACAAAATGACCGCAATCTTGTTTCTAAACAGATTTAGCTCCAGCTAGATGCCAATTTCTTAAGGTTATGGGAACTGCCATTTGAAAGGATGATAATGTCGCACAGGATGTGAACCCAGAAATGGGCATTTTATAAAGAGGCTGAAATGTCCAACGGAGCTTACCTGGTATCTAGTCTCACCCATTAATACCCATTTATAAGACAATCTAATGACTTTGGGGACCAATTCCTAACTGTAAAGACATACTTCCATTCTGGGATAGGATGGCATGAAAAAAAAATAATCTTTTAAATCCCATTTCCACTGTTTTTTCAATGTTTTGAAAAATTCTCCCCACTACTTGTGCCATCCTTCAGATATGCATTAACAATACACAGTATTCATTATTTTTTTTTTTACTGAGGATGGAACCCAAGGGTATTCTTCCTCTAAGCTATACCCCCAGCCCTCTTTATTTTTATTTATTTTTGAAACATGGTCTCACTAAATTGCTAAAGTTGGCCTTGAATCTGTGATCCTCCTGTCTCAGCCTCCCAAATAGTAGAATTACAGGTGTGAGCCACCACACCTGGCTCACAATTTTCATTCTTTCCAATCTTTCTCCAGCTAGTATCTTCCTTTAAAAAATGCCACAATAAAGCCAGGCCTGGTGGCACACCCATGTATCCCAGTACTTGGGAGGCTGGGGCAGGAGGATCACAAGTTTGTGGACAGCCTCGGCAACTTAGGCCCTCTGCAAATTAGTGAGAGCCTGTTTCAAAATAAAAGAATAAAATAAGGCTGGAGTTGTGTCTCAGAGGTGAATGCCCCTGGGTTCCAACCCCAGCACCATAAATAAATAAATAAATAAATAAATTAATTAATTAATTAAATGCCATGGGAAGATTTCACACAAACTTAGCGACTGCTATGTAGACTCATTCCTCACCTCTCAGCCTGGTGAGGGCGGTGACAGAAATATTAGCAGATACATGACTCAAGAACCCTTGGGTGAAATAACAAATGTCTCATGCAGCCTTTGGCCCTGATAATTGCCCTTCTCATAACTAGCCTGCAGGTCCCATGGGGTCAGGGACCGCATCTCTTTGGCTGACATATCTTTGGCACATGAGTTGGATTCATCCCAGATGCTCAATTAATATTCATTAAATACATTCATAAATAAAATAGGGAAAAGATATTTGCCACAGTTTGGACTTTAAATGTCCTTCAAAGGCCCAGGTGATAAAGGCTTGGGGGTCCACAGTGTGGCCCTGCTAGGAGGTGGTGGAACCTTTAAGAGGCGGGGCCAAGTGAGAGGTCTTCAGGTTGTTGGTGGCACACAGGATTCCTGTCTCTTCCTTGCTTTCTTTCACTCTCTGGCCATGATGTGTGTCGGGAGCTATTTCCTTGGTTTAGAGTTGCAAATACAGCCCTGAGAGGTACAAGCTCAACCAAACGCGCAGATTGAGACCTGCTGATAAGTGTGCTGTGTTTTTCACAACAGCTAAATGTTCTCAGAGGACAGACTTGACCCGGGAAGGGGGGAGGAGGTTGTCTGGGAACATTCTGTTTGCCCAGACAAATGTTAACATTGTATGGTGAAAGGACTTTGTATCTTTTTCTGATGCTCTAGGAAGGTATATAAGGACTGGGCTAAATAAAGTTGGGCGGCAGTATTAACTGTGAGCCTTCAACCTCAAGCTTGTGTCCCTGTGTGATCAATCCCGACACCCTCCGCAGAGACTCGGTCCAGGCTGCGCGGGCGCGGCAGATGTGAGCAAGTTTGCTGCACCATACACTGCTACCATGATGTGCTACCTCAACACAGGCCCAAAGCAATAGGGTCAATCGATCATGGGGTGAAACCACCAAAACTGTGGGACCTTTTCTCTTTCTAAGTTAATGTTCTCAGGTATTTGTTATAGTGATGGAAAGCTGACTAGCACAATATTCTAGTAGCCTGAGGTCTACGTGGGTTGTGTAGACCATATAGTTCTGGGATTCCAAGGATTTAATGAAGGGCCTATAATCATGGAAAGACTGAGTCCCCTCTAAAGTATCAGTTATGCCTGGTTAAAGATGCCACATTAGATCAATGGAGAAGAAACTCATCTTCCTGGAGACAGTGCCTTTATTTAATTTCAAATATCTTTCGCCCCACTGGCTTTTGCCAGTGAAAACCCCAGGAAGCTGAGTGGTACAGATATGCCTAAATGCTAATCACTGATGGAGGGCCATGTCTAGCCTTTGATTTTAGCATGGATCATGTATCCATTTAAAACACCTGTTTCTTCATTTTTAACACACCAAAGGACAAGCGTATCGCCATCACCCAGAAACATTAGCTTAACCGTGACATTTGCAAAACTGAGCATCAATGGGTCCGCAAAATGTTGAAGATACAGAAATATTAGAAACCTCACTGGAAAAGCTCACAGTTGCATAGGGAAAATGATACGCAAATCAAAATTATGACAGTGAATGATAAATGTCACAAGGGAAAATTGTTTGAGATGTTCTGAGAACGTGTTTCTGCTTGCACAAGATCAATGGGGACCCAGGGAAGGTTTAGCACAAGAGATAAAATTGGATCCGGACCATGAAGCACTGATGGGCGATTTCCAGGTGAGGGCCTGCAAAGAGAGAGCTGAGAAGAAGGGGCAGACGCTCCAGATAAAATGAATAGCATATGCAAAGACAGAGACGAGAAAATGCAGTGTACTACCAGGAAATAGAAATAGGTGTTTCAGGGAGTGTGTGTCAGGGGGGGCAAGAAAACAGCACTGGATCTGATGTTCTGAAGCCAATTCATAAAACTCAGACTTGATCCTCCAGCTTCTGAAGGATCAGAAGGATCTGAAGGATCAGAAGTGGGAAGCTTCTATGACGAGGATTATAAAGCAGAGGAGTGACAGGACCAACATGGCATGTGTCCACATCAAAGAACATCATCCCTTCCAGTCAGGCAAAGATGCAACCTCAGAGGCAGAGTTCCGGGCTTTCAAAAAGGATGCAGGTGCACGTGCTCCCTGTCCAAGGAGTGCGGTCATGTCAGTCGGCCTGGACCACAGCCTTTGCTCCTCATCTTGTCTGTTCGCCTCCTGCTCCTGTGGCCCCAGCAAGCTGGGATCTGAGGAGACATCCTTCAGTAGCCTCGAGACTGGCACAGATACAGTTTTGCCTCAGTATCCAGGGGACTGGTTTTGGGGACCACCGCAGATAACAAAATCCAAGGATGCTCCAGCCCCTTATGTAAAGTGGTGTATTTGCATATAACCTGTGCACATCTTCCTGTAGATGGCATATAATACCTAATACAATGTAAATGTTATGTAAATAGTTGTTATATTCTATTGTTTAAGGAATGGTGACAAGAAAAGTCTTTACCTGTTTAGTACAAGTGCATTTTTCTCTGAAATATTCAACGTAAAGATGCAGACCTATGTATACAGAGGGTCAACTGCCCTCCCAGCCCTCTCCCTGGGTCCCATGCTCTTTCCTACCCACTAGTTTTCTACATGGATCTCTGAAAGGCCCCTTCTACCCCATCGTAATTAAAAACTATAATAAAACGTGTGTCCCTGCCAGGCACGGTTGTGTACACCTATAATCCCAGCAATTTGGGAGGCTGAGGCAGAAGGATCTCAAGTTTGAAGCCGGTCTGAACAATTTAGACCCTGTTTCAAAATCAAAAAAAATATAAATGGCTGGGGATGCAGTTCAGTGGTAGAGCAGTCCTGGGTTCAATCCCCAGTACTGGGGCAGGGGGAGTGCATCCTTGGCCACATCAACTTACCTAAAAAACAATGGTGGCTTGTTCTATGCAACTCATTGCATTAATGGCAGAAAATGCTGTTTTTCAGTTCAAGCCATCAGAACAATGAATGAGGCATCTTGTCTTATAGGCAAGGGACTAATCTCTGCAGTTAAATTTAAGAGGAGCTGGTGGGCTCATCAACGGCTAGTGATACCAGTCAAAGAAGTAGGTAGCCAGCCAGGTCTGGTTTCCCAATTTCCCAGTGACCCAGTGAATTAACCTTAAAGGTAAATCCACATAGCTTGAGGTTGTCCATCCACAAATCACCAGCAAACATGTTAAGCAGGGCACATGGGCCTCTATCAAAGGCCACTGGACCACACATCACAATGGCAGCCAAGAAGGGAATGTGCCTCTCTCCCCACCCCTACACATATACAAAGGGAAGCTCTGGAAGGAGGATTGGATTTGGGGTTTCTACCCATATTCATTTTGGCCCTATACTCTTCATAAATTATCCCTATGCTAACGCCCAGCTGGAAACAATGTTCAGAAGGATGCACTGAAGGCAACGAGGAAGCAGTATTGAAAAAGAGAGGCAAGAAAAGCAGAAAGATCAATAAGATTACTGCAGTGGTTTCTGCAGGTGACGTGAAGGGATCCAGGGTCAAAAAGAATTTTTTCTAAATAAAAAGTTATCATTTAAGACAATCAAATACGGATGCTCCTTGACTCACAATTGGGTTACATCACAATAAACCCAGCATAAATTGAAAGCAGTGTAAGTCCAAAATGCATTGAATACCCCTAAACTATCAATCATCATAGCCTAGCAGCACGGAACACTGGAGCAGCAGTTGTTTCTGCTGTGATGGTCAGGCTTGCTGGGCGCTGCGGCTCCCTCTCACTACCGAGCCTCACAAAAGAGTACTATAGTGTATATCACCAGCCCTGGAAAAGACAAAAATCCAAATTCTACTGAATGCATACCCACTTCACGCCATCATAAAGTTGGGGGCAATTTATAGCCATGAGCATACACTGTACCTAACAACATAGTTTAAAAATATGCAAAGCAAAATGTATTGAAAAGTATGAAAAATAAAAGACAGATTAACCATTACTATAAGAGATTAACAAATCTGTCTCAGAGATCAACAGAAGAAACAAAAATATCCAATAAATATGTAAAAAAGACAATCAACCACTATAGTAATCAAAGGAATAGACCCATTTGGGCGTGGTGGTGCACATCTGTAATCCAAGTACTTGGGAGGCTGAGACAGGAGGATCAAAGGTTCCAGGGAAGTCTCAGCCAAGTAGTGAGACTCTCAGCAACCTAATGAGACCCTGTTTCAAAATAAAAAATAAAAAGGGCAGGGGGTGTAGCTCAGAGGTAGACAGAATGCCTCTGGGTTCAATCCCCAGTACCAAAAAAAAAAAAAAAGAACAGACCCAAGAACTATAAGTAATTTCTTTTAATCCTTCAGGTTGGCAAACCAAATTGAAGACTGATGTTATAGGACATTGTCAAGAATAAGAAAAGACATTCCTGTACTGTGGCTGATGTATAAATAGGCGAAGTCCTTTGGAGAACAAGTTAACAGAATCAAAATAAAAATGGAAATGCCCAGCAAATCCACAATCCACACATAAGAAAATTTCAGAAAGATGCACAAAACAGCCTACAATACTTTTGCTGAGAAGAGAGATTTGGGGCTGGGGCTTGAAGAGGAATATATATATATATATATATATATATATATATATATATATGCAGCTACATAATCCATAAATAATGCATTGAACTATTATTTGTGTGCTTTCTTTAAAGTAAAAAAAAGACTTTAAAAATCTATTAGATTTGGTGGTTAAAAAATCATAGGAGACATCTGTACACTTCAATACAGTGTTTACTGTGATGACTGGGGGAGGGAATAATAGATGCTGTGAATTAAGACTACTCCTTTCAGAAATCTGGGATGGCAGGAAACCCAAGGAGTACGGAAGCAGGTTGGAAGGGAGGGATCTTCACTTGGCAATCAGCCCCAGCAAATGCGTCCCTCTGGCCTTTGCACTTACATCCTTACAGAACCATGTTCCCTGTTCAGCCAGCAGGCAGGATTGTGGGCAGAAGCGTGCTAAGCTCTAGTACGCAAAGTAACGATGTCTTCAGAGGGAGTGGCCTGGCACATCTGCCTCTTGTCTTCCTAAGGCATTTTACTCCCAGACTCGGTGTGTGTGGTTAAAAATCGCTTTAATGAGTAATGGCAAAAGGGTTCCAATAAAAAATACTTAGCCACATGTTTGAAATACTCCACAAAAATGCCTTGCTTTGCTCCCTGGTCCAAAGGCATATTTATAAGAAGACTATTATTCGGGAGAATGGTATGTGATATTTCAAATTTCCACACCTTCCAAAATACCTCCTAGATGAAGGACTGGGCTAAGCCCTGGGTGGGGTATTCATTGAGGACTAGACTAGAGTGAGAGGCTTCATCCAAGACTCAGCAGGAAAAGGAAACACTGGGCAGGGCGTGGTGGTGCACGCCTGTAATCCCAGTACTAGGGAGGCTGAGACAGGAGGATCGCAGGTTCGAGGACAGCCTCAGCAACTTAGCTAGACTCTTAGCAACCTAGAAAGACCCTGTTTCAAAATAAAAATAAAATAATAACAACAATAATTTTTTTTAAAAGGCTGGTGGTGTAGCTTGGAGGTAGAATGCCCCTGGGTTCAATTCCCAGAACCAAAAAAAAAAAAAAAAGGAAGGAAGGAAGGAAAGGATGGGAAACACCAAGATCCCAAAGGGCAGGAACAGAGGAAGGCAGTTCACCAAATCCGTGTGAAGGTCTGACTGAATCCCTGGTCTTCCACTTCTGAACTGTGGATGCGTTACTTAAGTACTAAGAGGGAGGACCAAGGTAGGGTGGTTTTGAAGTCAGAGAATGGAGGAGAATTCCAAGCTGGGGAGAAAAGAATGGATCAAAGGGAACAGGGGAGGTACAGCTGTCTAGAGAAAGCATCTAACGTGGCAGCTGGCATTGGCTACTGGTCTCTTCAGTGCGGCCAGGACATCATGTGTGTTTGGAAAGACTGCTCTAAGGGCGAGGACTTTGCCTCACAATTGTTGCTGTATTTCCCAGCGCCTGGTGCAATTTGGGGCACGTCAGTCATACTCCAAAAATATTACTCACTGAGTAAATTAACACATTAGAAGTGGAAGGAGACTCGGACGGCCACTCGTTCCAGGCCCTGTCTTCACAGTTGGAGAAAAGAGTGGTCAAAGTGGCTGAGATTTATCCCACATCAAGCAACCAGGGCACGGTCTTTGAGTTGAGACCTGAGTGGCCCTTTCAACAGCTGCAAATTAGCTGTGTTTCCTTCACAACTCATTGAGAAGGCTGTGAGGGGAGAAGGGCTAGGTGGAGCGTTCGCTGTAAAAATATACACAAATGAATTTGTTTTCTGGAGACACTTCTGCCAAGAGAAATACCACCAAATCAGCATCTTGGCCATAAAAGAAAGCAATAGCAAGTCTCCGTCCGAATCACGCAGCCACGTGTGATGTACTCCCTCGGGGCCTATGTGCCAGCTTCAAGGAGGCAGAATGGGATCAATGAATTTCTTTGTTAATCTTGATATTTGCAGGAAGCAAACGAACCAAGAGCTACTGCAAATCACTAGCTTTAATCTTCAGAATTACTTATACTGCCATTTAGGAGAGTTTTGTTTTCTGGGGAGATTTGTACACAGCGGGCGGCAAACATTCTAATTGCTGTTAAGTACATTTGGTGTAATATGTTGGGGGAAATGTAGTCGTTGAATCAGTTAAGCATGAACACACATGCTCACAGGCAGAATGGAAGTTTGTACACAGACAGGCTCACCCAGAAGTCATTTAATCACAAAGAAAAAATCTCATACCAGAAAAGAGCCTGCCTCTTCCACACAGGAATGGTACCCGGCCCCAGACATACATAGGTCAGTCTCATAAACATGCTCAGACAAATTGTGCTCAACCTTTTATCTTCTCTCTCTCTCTCTTTCTCTTTCTCTCTCTCTCTCCATCTGCAATCAGGATACAATGCTATTTATAACATATATTGTGCTGCAGTCATGAGGATTTGCAACCTGAAGCAGAAGACGTTTCATCTATGCAACAGGAGTAAAACTCAATGAGAACTCAATGTCATAGCTATTTTATCCTGCCAGGTAGTACAGCCAGACACACCTGCTTCTCCTACTAGATTAAAAACTCCCCAGCCGGGCATGGTGGCGCACACTTGTAATCCCAGTACTTTGGGAGGTGGAGACCGGAGGATCTGGGTTCACGGCCAACCTCAGCTCTCTCGCTCTCTCTCTCCCTGTCCCTCCCTCTCTCTCTCTCTCTGTCTCTCTCTCTCTCTACCTAGGGAGGCCCTCTGCAACTTCGTGAGACCCGGTTTCAAAATAAAGTATAAAAAATAGGGCCGGGGGCGTAGCGTGGAGGTAGAACGCCCCTGCGTTCAATCCCCGGTACCGCAAAAAAAAAAAAAAAACCTCCCTGTAGTCAAGCGATGTGTTTGATCATTTTCACATTCCTCAAGACCTTACCTCTGTTTCTACCACATAGTAAATATGCAAAAGGCATTTGCTGAATTGTAGATTAATCCCAAGAATTCATGAAAAACATAGATGAACAGGGAAGAACAGAAACAGGGGAGTTATAGTTGGGTGTGGTGGTGCACACCTGTAATCCCACTAGTAGGGAGGCTGAGACAGGAGGATCACAGGTTCAAGGCCAGCCTCAGCAACTTAGGGAGACTCTGTTTCAAAATAAAAATAAAATAGGGCTGGGGTGTGGCTCAAAGGTAGAACACTCCTGGGTTCAATCCTCCGTACCACAAAAAAAGGGGGAATACTTGGAGAGACTGTCTTAAGTAATAGAAAATAATGCTAGTTTCAAGTGCTAAAACTTACCAGGAGAGGCATACCAATAAAGCTTGCTGACTCCCACATTCCAGATAAAATGCAAGATTCAAATGTTGTTGTTAATGATAATCTAATCCTAGGTTGGTTTACATTTGCAGACAGTGCCCTATTTATGATGGTTCCACTTAACAAAGACGCAACTTTATGATGGTGCCAAAGTGTATCCATGCAGCCCTTCTGTTTTTCACTTTCAGTAGAGTATTAACAGGCTTTGTGTTAGATGATCTTGACCAATTGTAGCCTAAAGTAACTGTTCTGAGCACGTTGAAGGGAAGCTAGGCTAAGCTATAATATTCAGTAGATTATATATTTTAAATGCATCTTCAACCTGCAATGGGTTTAAGGAAACATAACCTCATCATAAGTCGAAGAGCATCTGTGTGTCACTGAAACCATGTAAGATCTTTCAGTCAAGTGTGAAATAATTCATTTAGCCCTCAGTACATAAGAAGAACTTTTTAAAAAATCTGACAAGCCATAGCTAAATAAATAATTTACCACAAAGGAGAGGAAGGTATAGTGTGGTTTCCTGACTATTCTGATTAATGGGCAGCCACGAGCTGAACCATACCCTGGACCAAGTTTCAAAGAATTGAAGCATGAGGTTGCAGTGAATGAAATTGCCATTTCTAGCCAAATGTCAGCCATGTCATATGACTCACCCAAATACAATAAGAACCACACAGCACTAAAGTAAACCCACTGAACACAATTTGACATCTTAGCTGCTTGATGAAAGCTACTACTGATCTCATTTGTTTAAAAACTAATTCATATGACTGTCCAGATTTTATGACACTACCAATACAGGTATGATGCGCTCTGCACACTTATGACTCCTGTGTACAAGAAAGAAACATGATTTCCAGTTCAGATGAGTCCCTAAAGCAAGGAACCCAAAAGGAAGAACCAGTTTGTGATGGATAAGTCATTTCCCAAGTTCCTGGGAATTTGGATGTGGAACATCAGTTATCACTATAAATACAGCATATCTACAAGGCATGGGAAATTGGCCTGATCTGTATGTAATTACAGGCACTGAAAATGCCTTGTTTATACTAAACCTCATATATCAGATTGCCAGTCGTTCCTCTCTCCTAGTAGTAGAGTGTAAATTACTTAGAAAGATTTTTCTAAAAATTTACTAGTGACCAATAATTCAAATCAAGAAACAAACAAAAAAAAAACCCCTGGGAGAAGTTATTTGACTATTTCCTGGTGATCGATATGTTATTGAATGCATAATAAATGAATGGCATGCTGGGTCCAGTAAATATTATGTAAGTATCCAGAGTTTACTTCCGATATGCTGTAGCACACCATCCCAGATGACATTCCTATACAGGCTGAGTAATCCTTCCTCATCTGAATACCCAAATTAGGGATGCACAACCTATAAAACCTATGCAAATATTCCCAAATCCAAAAAAAAAAAACCCTCCCACACCTGAGACATTTTGGTTCCAAACATTTCAGATGAGGGACACTCAGCCTGTATCTGCTTTTATAGTTTTTACCATCTATACCAGTGACACTCAAACTTCACGTGCATAAGGAGCATCTAAGATGTTACTGAAAATACACATTTCTTGGCCACACTCCCAGGGACTCTAGTTCATTCTGTATAAATTGGAGCCTAGGAATCTGCACTTCAACAAGAGCCTAAGAGACTCCGATGCACTTGCTCTACTGAGATTGGTAAGGATTCTCATCAGCATACACGCTGCATCTAGTATCATTGGGGGCTCCATAAATTCAGATCCCTTAATACATTCTACAAAACAATAAATAACAGCCAAAAGAGCAAGTAAAATTATGGCATTATTATAAGCCAGAGAATCCCCAAACTTCAAATTTAAGTAGAAAAAGAAATGCAACCAACCAAGGAATCTCTCTCTTTCTCATTCTTACCGCCTGCCTTCATCGAGCAAGGCAACCTGAGAAACACTGTGTGGAGTGGGAAAAGGGAAGGTGGTAGAAAGCCTAGGGAGGTTCAAAAATAACCACCAGAAAGAGAAAGTCCAGCCCCAGGGTGAAAACGCGAAAAGGGAGCCCTGGTAGAGCAGTGCATTTGTAACAAAGGTGGGACTTCAAATGTGGGTGACTCCAGGCATTGCTTCTGGGACAGAAGATCAAAAAGATGGAAATGAGGCCGGGCGTGGTGGTGCACGCTTGTAATCCCAGTACTTTGGGAGGCGGAGACCGGAGGATTCAGGTTCGAGGCCAGCCTCAGCTCTCTCCTCTCTTTCCCTGTCTCTCTCTCTCTCTCTCTCTCTCTCTCTCTCTCTCTCTCTCCTTA